>BJCN01283503.1:0-25292 GCA_018326445.1 Flaveria brownii
TGTGCACTAGGGAACCAAATACACTTAGCCAATCTTATATACTTGTAATCAAGTCGAGGTTTGATTGTAAAGATATGTGTACTATAATCTTACTTGCTTATAACCTATGACATGAATTGCTACTTATAATCTTTTCATATTATGTATGAAAACCTTGGAAACTCACCAACTATTTTTAGTTGACATTTTATTTTATCATGTTTCAGGAAACCCTCGAGTTTAAAGTGGCCTTTTGAAGCTTGCAATAAAACTAGGACATGGACCTAGTTAAATAAATGAAATGCTATGTTATGATTCCTGTTTGAACTTATTGTATGTTTAAGACTTATGCTTGTATTTCCTGTTGAAAACTCATAATATTTATATTTACATTTAAACATAGCGTTATGTGGCTGTGAACAATCGTATCCCTCACACCTCGACGTTTCCGCCGTCCAGGTTGGGGTGTGACAAGAAACAAGAACATGATATATTATTTTTAAGTATTAGATTATATATATGTATCCATTAAATAAATAATCAAATTTCATGTATCAACTTTACATTCGTATCAGCATAAATGTTTTGTACTTATAAACATTTTTAATTCAAGAAAATGAAGTATATACGTGAAAATAAAGAAGAGAAACAAAAAGTAGATACACCCAAAGTTGATATATGAAATAAAAAAAACACACTCAACAAAATTTTTACATAAGAATAGAAAGATGTTAAGAAATTGGGGCATATTTATATATTTTAATACATGTCTGATTATCCACACATACAAAATAGATACATAAAATAATTTCATACATTTCATGAGTCACGTATAAATATACTTAAAAGAAAATTATTTTTTGTGATTTTCAGTTAAAGGTGACAACCATTCTTGTCACCTTTGCTCGTCGGGTTTGGAATCAAGTGATCATATTTTTACAGGTTGTGCATTTGCAATGGATATTTGGGATAGGATGGCGGTTTGGTGTAGAAGCATTCCAGGTGAAAGATTTGCTTAATTTTCATTCCCATTTGGTCGGTGACAAAAGATGGAGGAAGCTTATTAATGCCATCGTTTTAGTTGGCATGTGGTGTATTTGGAAAGAAAGAAATCACAGGCTTCATCGGAATCGTTATACCATGGCGGAGACATGTTTTCAAGAGATTAAAGTTCTGTCTTTCCTTTGGGTTTTTAATAGATCTAATTGTATTGGGTTAGAGTGGGATAGGTGGTATGAAAATCCTCAAGTTTTGTGATGTTGTGGTTGGTGTCTTGATTGTCTTATGTTTTGTTGTCTAGCTTCTTGCTAGTTTTGTATTGAAATGCCTTTGCCGTTCAAAAAAAAAAAGAATCTATCTTTTAATGATTTATAGCTACTTAATAATTTATAGTCATATATTATGAATGGTTGGCTGTTCAAAAAAAAATATGAATGGTTAAAATTTAACATCTTAATAGTTACATTTTAATCATTCAAACTTAAACTTATTTCTTAACCATTAAGATGCTACTACCAATTAGAAGACAGTCTATCAGTGACCATTAAGTGACTTAGCCAAGAATGAGGAAGAATGGGCATTTTGTGAGGCTTGCCCACAGTTTATTTATTTTAAAAATTTTTCCACATACAATCTAATATGCTAATAGATATAAAATCGATTGTATATGAGGGAAAGAGCATGGTAATATTATAAATAAAAAATTTGTTAAAAAGTTTGATATAAAAACTAACATAACATGCTAATGCAAGACTGCTTGTGAAAATAATGAGCTATAACGTTAAAAACAAAATTTAGAAGTTTGACGTTTTATGGTTAAGATTGTATCAAATGGTTACATAGAACGAATTTAATTTCAGTTCTGACATGATTCACAAAATCTAATGGAATTTTAAGAAGAATTACAATCTTTCACCAAAAAACGTGTTTGGTTAATCAATTAAAATGAAACAAAGTTGAAAGATGGATGCTGGGAAATAATTTTATCCAAACCAAAACGTCAAGAATATCCATTAAATTAATTCCAATTCCCTAAAGTTTCTGTTTTTCTGAAACATTATTCGAACCAAACAACCTCTCGCCTTTAGTCAAATGGTGTTCCTTCTCAAGTCTACGTGATTTGGCTCATAAAACGCACATGAATAAGGCGCTGCATGATATGGGTAATCTGTCATACTTCGGATTCATCTTGATCCCATAGAAACTTATACTCGAACCCAGAATTTGGCCCACGCAACATTCAACAGAGGTGCACATCAATGAATAAAGCAAAATCTCATAAGGACGAATCCATATTCATATAAAGAAACCATGTGTAAGTTATAACACGAGTCAAAAGTGCAAAAGGTATTAGAAACAAGACAGGACATTGCTATTTCCATGAAATAAGTAGCAGTCCTAACATCCTAGAAATAACTAGCCGACGGTCCAAAACAGCATGGAGACGTCTGGCATATAAAATTTGTAACATGTGTCGCTACTTAATCATGGAAAATGTTCAAAACTTCCTTGTAGCGTTCACATGCATTAACGCATATAATATAAAAACTTACTGCTTCTGTGAAAGCTGCTCGGCAGCTTGCTGTTCTAGAGTCTGCTGCTCTTCGGTTTTAGACATTGCATTTTTCATGAGCTCATAGCCTGCAAAGTTCATAGCACCAAGTGGTGCAATCCAGAAGAACCTGGGTATAGCCCCTTTGAATAACCCAAGAGGGCCCTCATGACGAAGAATAGATAATGCAATAATTGACATAGACACCGGTCGTCCTTGAGGTGCGGTCATCATTCTAGTTTTCATCACATCAAAGGGTGTGGTTGTGACTGCAGCCAGACCACCAGATATAGCCCCAACTGCAATCGTCTCCCATGGTTCAAGTTCCCGTCCCAGAACTTTCTGGACAACCTGAATTTTCATTTTTGAAATTTAAACAAATGGTACTAAACTTTGTAAACATATATCTTGAAATGTAAAAACGAAAATTACCTTCTTGGACTCTTCATAAAGTCCCATGCCTGCAACATAAAATGGGACTTCCCGACATAGGGTAGCTCCAGTGCCACGAAAGAAACCTCTGAGACCATCTTGTTGCCATGTGCAGATGAGTGCTTCTCCCACGTTGTTAAATATGCCGGCCTGCAACCTTTGCTTCAAAACTTCACAAGGAATTCTAACTGCTGTCCCCAAAACAGTGCTACAGAATGATGCTAGAGACTGAACCTGGAGAATAAAAAGAAACATGCATCATATTATTTCATCATATAAATAAGCACGTGCTAGGATATATATTTTCTCGAAAAGCAAAATTAATTATTTATTTAGTGCTTTACTTGTAGGTCTGGAAGTGTTGGAGCGACATTTATCAACACGATCTTACTTGCTTCAAAGATTCCAGTCCGTATTCCATGGCTGCAACAATATATTAAGAAAATGATTTGTATGTCTGAAGATAAATGAACCTATAAAAAGAACAAAAAAAATGAACATGAACCTCGAAAATTGTCCTATGATTGCAGGAATGGAGCCTCTGTATACTCCACGAAATCCAACCTCTGGAAGTTTTGCAATGATTTCTGGGAAACTAAGTGTTGATGATGCTTGTACACGAGTCTAAAGAGGGATAACACAAGGAAATTAATAAACTCCTACCAATTTTCAAGTTATTAAAATCCATTTAATTTCCAAAAGCTAAATCAGGGAACTTATTGCGAAGCAGAAAGTATAATCCGTTGAACATAATAACTTACCTTAATTGTGTCAATAGGGTGCATTACAGATGTAGATAATGCACAAGAAAGGCCACCTGCTAATGCAGATTTTAGAACATTTCCGGTAGGCACTTCCACGGATGGTGCCACTGCCACAACAGTGGCAGCTTGGAACCATATGTTCCTGTAATTAAAGCAAATGGTTTAAAAAAAAAGTTTAATGAAACAATATTTTAATATGAAGGGCGCATCAGCACCATATTTACCGTGGGTCTTCTTGAAGCTGGTCGGATGGGAGAAGGAGCATAAAGTTTCTGAAATGTCCATAAGAAACTGATTCTTCAGTGTCAGATTTGAGAAAACGCATCATTGCAACAGCATTATCTTCATTTGCAGGAAGTCCTGCGTTCTTTAATGATTCTAAGATTTCACTTTTTTGCAGTGTCCCAGATTTGGTTAAACAAAGACTAGTGTAAGCTCGAAGGATTGTTGGTTCTTTCTGTTCCATTAAAGACAAAAATTGTTTCCAACCAAATGATTTTGAAAACAGATGCCTTCTTGTGCGACGCATTAAGTCATGAGCATATTTTCGAGGAAGCTTTCTCTTTCTAATAGCAACCTCAAGATCCTCTAGAGTTACTTCTCCATCACCATCTCTGTCTAACTCCTCAAAAAATCTCCTACCTGCACATATTTAGGTGTCCTCTTAAAGGCAAGCTTGCAGAAGCTTAATATAAGTTTTTCGCTATATTAATGCATGAATACAGAATGATCATGTCCTATGGATGTAACAACCTCAAACACGCATCATAGAGAAAGTAGATATTTCTAAGCGTGTTGGAAAAGTGAGAAGAGGGTGTAGATACCATGATAAGTATCAAACTTATATTAGGAGTCCAGAAACCTATAATGTTGATACCAGTGGAATTTAGATTGAGAAAAAGAGTGACTAAAGTCTGCTTACTTTTTTCAGTTTGCTACATTCAACCTATTCCAGGAATGATTAAGAACTCAAAAACCCTATTAGTCTAAAGACAGCTGTTTTGACAATGTTTATCTCTACAGATATACCATGATAACTACAAGAAATCTTGAGCATTTCCACAATATCACAAGAAAATACAATCGTACTTGGTCTTTTAACATGTTCTTTGGTTGTTACATAATACGTGACCACTTGCTATCTTTGGGCACTGAATCTTGACCATATAGAACTTGATTAAATACAAAATTAATTCACAATCCTTTTTATTTAAAATGGGTGTTGGTATGGTTTAACAGGGTTAAAATTTCCATATAAAGATTCAAGTGAATTGATTATGATGTTGAAAAGTAGATTACTTGCACACCAGAGTCGAACAAAAATTTAGATAGAATAGCAAGCATTGGGAAGGAAACTAGAAAGTGGCAAAACCTTAAGAATAGATGATATGCTGATGTTAATCAATACAACCTTCACAATAACAATCTGATGCTATAAAATTTGTAATATGCGAACTGCCAGGTCATCTTTTCAGTGCTAAAGAGACGTACCTTCTGCCTCGGTGTATCTAAAGAAATCCTGGACGGAGAAAAGTTTCTTCTTATCAGGATGGTCTTTAGTTGACCGTCCTATCTGGGGTAGAAGCTGTATCAACTCAGTCAATGAAACGGTAGATATAGTGGATCTCAAACGCTCAACATTTGATAAAGGAATACTTAGCAAGCCATTAGCCATCTTCTGGGGAAAACTGCTAACATTCTCTTCTGTAACATTAGACCTGACAGCATCATCACCATCATCCTTAATTGGAGAGCTTAAGTCAACAATACCTGACGGAACACCTCCAACTCTCGCAAACTTCAAATTCCCCAGAAATCCACTGAAATCAGATCTTTTACCTTCCAAAATACTACCAACAGCCTTCAAATGATCAACCTGGTTTGTAAAGAGAGGAACTGCAGGTACGTCGCATTTCTCGCTTCCACTTTCTTGGGCACGTAACTCAAACTTCTGTAGATTTTGAGCAAGCTGGTCAAGAACAAACCCAATAAAATGCTCAAGCGGCAAACCATTATCATCTTTAGTTTTTAATGCTTCCTTGCATGGAACCAAAACCAGTTCATTTTCCAATTTCGTTTGCTTTCTATCACCGGAAATACTATCCGGAAATACCCCTTTAGCCATAAATTCATTTCTATCTCTAGAAATCTTCGAGTTGTACTCATTCACATGCACACGCTTACAAACCTTATCACTGTTAGTCTTTTTCTGTAGCTTCTTTTTACCATTTCTGAATGGAACCGGAACTGCCTGAACAAAACTACTAACCAGCAAAGACCAAGTGACCACAAATTGCATGCAATTAATGCAACTTCCATCCTCTTTACTGGAATCCTTCAATTCTAACTCTTTCTTGGACATACTAACTGTATGGTCATTATTATCCGCATCATTTGGCGCGAAAACCCCTAAGCATGTCTTAAACGGCACCTTAGTTGACAAACCCTTCTTTCTCTCATCACTAACCACACTCTGATCATTCTTTCTCTTCACACCAAACAATTCAACCTTCGTGGACAAACCCTCGTTTCCAATGACATTTGGTCCCGCTTTATGTCCATTCTTACTACCAGGCCACCTATGCTCAAAGTCCTTTGCAGCCTTCCTAAGACTAGATTCAATCGGACCAAACGCATTCTTCACGAGCTCAAACGAACTAACAAACGACTCCAACGGATCATTCCCGTTCACATTCACCATCACTGAAAACCACCTATCGTCAAACCCTACTTAACTTCCAAATCCACAATCTCAACTTCTCAACACACTCACAGATGCCCAAACACAAATCCACTTCAGATTCAAGTATTCAACCAACTCCAAACACAAAACCCTAACTCCACCAATCAAACACCAAACTCAACAACCACAAAACAGCACAGCACACACCTAATTCAAAATCGAACTTCCTCGTCACAATTCGATGAGATTGATTACTAATTAACAACCTGTATCCACACCATCACTCTGAATCCGCGATGCAGATGCGATTTCTATACACACACACATGAAATTCGACAACAATCTCACTGTACACTATACAAATCATTTCACGATTGAAATCTGCAGTGGAGATTTAATAAGTTGATTTGAAACTGTTTACCTGAAGCAAATTAGGGCTAATTTGAAGGAATCTGAAGCATATGCATTCCGATGGATATATGTATGTGTGTATGTATGTTTGTATGTATGTATGCATATAGAAAGAGGGATATTGTGGTGGTGGTGATTACGAACAAACCAGAAGAAGAAGAAGAAGAAGAGGCTTCTAATTTTTTGAGTATAAAAATGAAGTATTTTGTAAATTTATGAAGTTTATAAACTTTTTGTTAAAATTCAGGAAAAGAATACTAAATATTATTTTATTTTATTAAAAAGGAATAAGATGGATAAGAGGCGACTGTGGGATGATGATGACGTGTATCCTAGCTGGATAAGGAGGCTTTTTTTTTATATATACTTATGTATTTGTAAAAACAATTCTTTATACTTATGATATATTGTTTGATGTTATCACTTTTGCACTATTAATTTTTTATAATTATTATTTATCTAAAACTTTTTGTATATAATTATTATCGTATATCTAGTGGATATATTATTTCTGTACATGAAAAGTTAAAAGATGTTTAGTTATCGTCATTTCCTCTCTGTCTAAAGTGCTCCACTGTGTGTAATATCGGTCAATGTGAATGTTTTCATAATACATACCTAGTGAAATAAAAAACCTAAAGGATGACGCTTAAAATTTATTTAAAATTTACTTTTCATAATGCATACTTAGCTAATTGAAGGTTGTCATAATACATACTAATGTTTTCATTTTCGTTATGTAACGGACATATAACCCTTAAAATTTACTTTTAAATGTGACCAATTTATGAGTTTTGAACCCACAAGGATGACGGTTTATAGTTTTGTTGTAAATCAATGTAGACAGAATATGATTCCAATTTACTTTAAATCACACATTTACAATAGTTATTATAAATTTTGACTTTGGATCCCTTTATAGAAATGTATAAGAAAATTAAATTATTTCTGTCCTTTTCTAGCAAATATTTAATAAGATGAGTGTATCATATGAACCTAATTTATTCTCTTTATATAATTAACTCTATTTGATCTGATAGAATAAATAAGAACTGATCTTACATGATGTCTATAATTTAAGTCACGATATATTCGGGCATTTTATATCCTTGAAAGAATCTTTATTTTTGTTTATTATGATAAATCATTACTAGAAAGCTCGCCTAACCCATTAACTAAGGAGATTAAGTAATGAGAAGTCATAATAGGCTCAATATTTTATATTAAACATCCATTTCAAACCACTTGAATGTTAACGACCACATCATATACTTCTTTAAATGGGGCAAAGGCCAAACCAAAAAATATCAAATAAAAAAATTGGATCATAAGACCATAAAGTTAAATACAACACCAAGTACGGCCAATTACAAGACTGATAGTTTAGTTACAAGATTAGTAAAGTCAAATGCAAAAAAATCAACAAATTCAATTACAATATAATAAATCACTATGATCATTGAAGAGAAATGAAATATACTATAATAATAACGATCATTAGACAAGTTAATGCTTTTTGTGATGAACAAGGTCCAATGGAGCAAGAAAAGAAAAGAGGTTATTAAAGCTATCATCATTATCATATTAACAAACCGTTATAACGGTGATCTCTACATACTTAAAAACATGTTATCAGAAAGAACACTTCATCATTTAAATTGGATTCATTAACATCAATGAAAAGATGATTCAACAGTGCAGTTTATATTCTCGTAGCACCTCCTTTTTGTTGCAGAGTACAAAGGGCTGTAAGCTTATTTTGTATGTAACACCCGGCCTCTCACATCAACAATATTGTCCGCTTCGCCCACGAGGAGCTCACGGATTTGCTTTTGGTTGCCCGGGTGAAAACTTCCCAGGGAGGTCACCCATCCCTGGATTGCTCCCACCTGAGCACGCTTAACTGTGGAGTTCTCCTCTCATCCACAGCCAATACGCCCAAAACGCGTTGTTAATATTAGAGGCCAGACATTCCTTATGAACCAGGAATCTCTCCTGTCCACGGCCGATGTGGGATATGTGTAGGGTGTCACATTGTATGTCTTGTTCATAACAGAAACATCAACTTTCAAGAAAAATTATAAACATGAAAACCTGTTTGACCATAGAAGTGAAAGTCAAACTGGTAGTTCAGACAAATCAGTCAACAACCATTTAGCGCCGTTAGTCCACGAATTTAATCCATTGTATGCTTTAACTAATGATCATTCAAATGACATTATGAGGCTTAAAGAATAACAAAAGAACAATGGATACAGATTTCTGTAGTTAACACCACTCAGACTAGGTGTTCTGTATAATCACCACATCAATAGTTTGTCATAAGAAATCGACCAAGTCACCCGGCGTTTTAAGTGGGTCCCACCTGAATCAAAATGCTGATCCACTGTTCTTAGTCTTTCCAAGCATTACATCTTTGGCTTCATTGATCTTTGAAGCTAAGTAATGGCTGCCTCCAGCATCCGGATGGTTTGCAACCATTACTCTTCTATGTGCTTCCCTCACCTTATCTGCCGCCACACTTTCTCTGTCAAACAACCAATATGACAAATCTCTATGATACCCTTACAATAATAACACAATAAACAAATCTAATAAATTGTACATTGTGCTCCTGCTCTTTTTTCAGCAGTTTTCACCATTCATATCTTAATCTTACAAGATTATACGACCAAGAGTCTTTAAGAGTATGCAAACATATCATAGATGATATTCTTGAAGGGAAATAAAGCTAGAATACCCTCTTTGGTAAAGCACATTATAAACAAATCTAGAGGGTGCAAGTGATTGGTACTTTCTAAGGTCGCAGTTTTACTGATCATATCTACCGTAATCTTACAAGTTACAAGATTAAACAAAAGCTTCAATATAAAGAAAACTTTATGAGTATGTTAACTATGCTTTATATGGTATTTATCAAGGGGAAGTTGGTTTACCTAACACCAAGGATCAGCGCAGCTTCTCGTCTTGTCATTGTTTGCTGGAAGCCGCCTTCATAAAACCTGCGTGATCTGGGCCTCGGGGGTCTAGTCTTGAACGACTGCCAAGCCTGTATTCCATATCTACCAGCCATGGCTGTAGCTGCTATTGCAAGCCCAGCAATAAAAGGGGTAGCCTGACACACACAGCTAAGTCTCATTAGTTTTTTGGACATAAAGCCCCTTTTCAAAAAGGTTTCCAAAACCCTACCAAAAGCTCTACAGTGAGTGTGATTAACTGATTACACCGGTTACACTTGTTTGTTTGTTTCGGTAATAAAAGCTCCACACATGATTTGTATACAACATAAGTTTATCAACTGACCAAGCTAATATAATGGATTTCAAATATACATAAGCACAAAGCTACCAACTTAAATCTCCATGACACTAACATAATCCAATCAAAACGCTTAGTTTCAAATATACCCAAATAAATGATTTTAACATCATCTAATCAATATTCTATTTATTAACCTCAATTAGTTTCATTTCTCATTTCCATGATAAACCCTAATCAATCTTGCTAACAAACAGCTATAACAATAACTCAAAACGCTTCCCAAGATATCTAAGGTTAATTAGTCGAATCGAACTGCTTTAAAGTTATTCAAAGTCAAATTCAATTCGAATCAATGAAAGATTCATAATTTTTAGGGCAAATCGCATGAACAAGGGTAGAATCAAAAATAGAGAAATACCACAAATCAGAGAGATTGAACTACATAAAAGGTGTGATGCAAGTAAACTTACCATTAGCTTGTAACTAATTGGGATGTAGAAGACGATGGTTGCATCAAAGATTGTTTCTTGAAGATTCTACTTGCTGACAATAAACGATGAAAAAAACTAAAATAAGAGGGCATCCTTTGCGATTTTTGTTTTGGACCTTTGAAGGCCCAACAACTAAAGAAAAATTTGGGCTTCAGCCCATTTTTATGGATAGTTTGGCCTGTTTCAAGTAGAGGTGGGAAAAAAACCGTTCCAAGTGAACCGGGTTGGAACCGGTACCTAGATGCACCGGTTTGGGAGCGATGTAAACCGTAAGTTCGGTAACCGGTTTATTCTCCTCTGTAGTTATACCAGTTCAAAACCGGAACCGAATCGAACAGAAAACCAGCTAAAAGCAAACCCGAAAAAATAGTCAAAAAAACTTATCCAAAACAACCTAGACTACACCCAACTGGTTTTGACATGGAGTTGATACCTATGCGAACTGTTTGGAAAACCAAGTTAGTTAATATGCATTGAAAAATTTATGTAAAAAAAATTTCATGTTAAACAAGTTGTGTCAGTGTCAACCCACTAAATTGCAGGTCGTATGTAGTAATGTAGCTTTCATATGCCCATGGTTTTCGAGTTTGTGTCATGTTCTTGGGTTTATTGAGATTGGAGCCACTAACGCGTGAACACAACTCGTTTAATACCCTTAATGCTTTTATGTGTATCTATGTTGATTATTTAACATGCATATATATATATGAGTAGTGTTCAGTTCAATAATTTCAAACTCTCAAACTAAATCGCCAACCCATTATAAAAATAATTCAATAAATGTCCAAAATTAGATATTGTAGAATGTTATAGTGATACGATTCGTTTGATCGTATAGCAAGTTCCTAAGAGTGTCTTCTTGAAATATACGTATTTCAATTACTAGTTTGGGGAGTGTGTGAACTAATCATTCTATGATTTCATTGGGTTGAAAGAATATAGATCTTTAATTTATTGTTTTTAATGTTGTCAAAAAAATCTTTTATTCATGAAATACTCATAACATAGTGAATACATGCGTAAGACATACATGTAAAGTTAGGGGATTGTCAGGTCACTTCATTATTAATACATAATACACATACTTTTACCCTATATTTTTACAAGCGTTTGTTTACACAACTCAAACCGTAACCTCCACAACTCTTTAGACAAACTATATAAAACACTTGAAAAACTTGATACATGTCTTGAGTTTTGGTTAACTCATAAACTTTATTATGAATCTTCTAGTGATCCTTAACCGCTAACATTATATAACATGTACCCATAAAAATCTTGACACTTTCTTGTTTTATCTGATATCTTTAGTAAATCTCGGTATTCATGAAAAAATAGATGAATCATACGAGTCTCCTGTTTAAATCTTTGACCGAACTCTAACGTGTAAAGATTATACATAATAAAACTAACAAAAGTATAACATTTCTATGCATAATTTCGAAAAAATTATATAAAAAAGTTGTAATTTTTTCTACATAAAACAAAGTATTATTCTGTTTAGTTCCCCCGACAAAGCAAGGTACTACTTGGTATTCTTCCCACTGCCTGTGACTTGTGTACTTCCAGTCATCCAATCATTTTACCTTTCAACCCAAGTTTCTCCTGCATCACTTGCTTGTACTGTACAACACACTTGCAACAAAATCAAACAGTACATATGTTGCAAATTCATGCATCAAACACTTGTACATTATAAATACCAAAACCCACAATACATATTACGTAATAACCAACAAATCAAAAAGTGGCTGAAAACAAAGTAAACAATCACTCAAAACACAAGAACACAAACAACTTCTTATAAACTTGAAGTTTTGAACCCATGATCAATGGCTGGTGAGCCTAGTTGTCGTCCTAGCCGGTGAGCCCGAAAACGAAAGCTGCTTCCTGGCTGACCCAGTGACTGAACCCTTTTCCGAACCGCCTTTCCTTCCTGACCCCAATGGGCTTGGACTTTGGACAGGACTAGCCATTCGCGACCTAGACTTAGCCGACTCCGTTGGAGTCATGTAATTAGGAACCACTGAAGATGATGACTTGAGGCTCTTGTAATCACACACTGAACTAGTTAGGCTATGCCGCCTGGTGCGGTCAGACTGCACGCTGTAGAAGCTTCTGGAGTCTTCATCCACACTTCCCCTTTGGCTTTCAGGCCGGACCCTTGAGCTAGATGACCGAGCCCTCGTGGGTGGTGTTGAAGGTGACTGGTGGCTAGCCGTTGATGGCTCTTTGTCAGGTGTGGTTTGAGTGTCCCAGGGTCTGCTAGCCATCCAGCGTTCCAGCCAACTCCATCCCCAATGAGGGTTGTTTGAGTCGAGAAACGTTGGGTTTGGGGACTTTGTAGAGTTCTTCGTCATTTGCTGTTTAAACATAAAACGAAATGAGATCAAAGTTTCATCATATCAAAAACAAAATGCAAGTTATGATACTTAAACAGTTAAACATGCCTGATGATTAAGTGCATAAGCTAATGCTCGTTCTCTACGTATAACCGCCTCATTTTTCCTTTGTAAACTGGCTTCTGTTTCTTCTTTAGATTTTCTACTGTCATCCCATGTATTCCCCAACTGTATATACCAATCTTTGATTCTCAAAAACGCGAAAATATGTGAAATAAATGGAGAAAAAACATGACTTTTGAATCTTGATATATGTTTAGCACTTACAGAAGATCTAATGCTGTTGAGCTCTTTCTCATGCTTCAGAAGGAGATGTTGGACGACTTTGTTCTCCTGAGACATACGAACACGCCTTGAACGAACCTGAGACTGCACACGAGCCAATGTTTGCATACATTTCAAGGTGGAGGTTGCTTGGCGTTTGACGGATTGACCTTGAACCAATGATTTCAACCGCGTGAGCCCTCTCAGAGCACGCAGCGCCCTCCTTGCCTGAAAACCATAAAACCATAAAGATCAAAAGATTGTTGTACACACTTTTGGTGTCCTCAAATTGAAGTTTTTAAGAGGATAACTTACTAGGTGCCCGCGATAAGCTGACTGAATCTTGATTGCAGCCGTTTCTTCTGTGGATTTATCCAACAAGCGCGTGGTGGATGTCAGGCGAACCACCTCAGCAGCGGCATGGGCTGCTGCAACCGCTGCTTCTGCCGCCACTGCAGTGGCGTAGGCCACTGAATACGCATGTTTGCTATGTTCATCCTCATCTTCAACAATACTCGCGTCTGTATTAGAAGAAAAAAGAGGCACATTGTTCCCTAATGCCTCTTCTGTTTGTGAGAAATCTTCATCCACACTCCTTTGCCTCCCACACCAATACTTCTGGGAACTCCTTTTACGCGATTTCTGTTACATAAAACTCACATTGGCATTTCATCAAACAACTTGTGCACAAAGAAAAGAACTTGAAAAAGAAGATCAAATCAAAGAGAAACACACCTTTTCTTTCTTATTGGAATCAGAATGACTTAAAGCCTTTGTTACTGCAGATAACCAACTACCTTTCTTCCCCATTTGTTCATCAAATCACCTTCAAACAACAAACAACAGATAATCAACTTAAAAATCATCTCAATCAAACAGTTACAAACATTACATCTTAATCAAACAGTTATAAACATAAAACTTTACACACACGCTTTACATACGAATATGTGATGAATTTTATTTCATACCAATCAAGAAACATTGCAAAACGCTAAGATTCATAATACATTTCAAAACATATTTGGGAAGAACAAAACAATAATCAGTATCTTAAATCTTGATATTAACGAAAAAGATGATCAATTTAGGAAGAAACACTTTCATTGGAGATATGAATGCAAGAATCACGATACCCACATGGATTTTGGTGAAATTTGGTGATCAGAGTGGATAAATGAAGGAGAAAACATGCATTGATGTGAAGTTAAAAGTGAAATACCTGCAACTGGGGATCAAATTAAGGGAATAAAGTTGCGATTTTTGTGTTGAATTAGACAAAATAATGAGTAATTACAGGGAGAGATATATGGTGATGGATCTTGCGAATGTTTTGTTTGAACAGAGAGGTTTTTGGGTAACGGACAGAGGTTGAAGAAGACGGGTTCGTATCAACGAGAGAATAACTAATAACTAAGTTTTTGCTTTGTATTTCTTAAACATATATTATCTTTTTAACACTTTTAATACGATGTTTTATGGGTATGTAATATATCAAATCTATCAATTAATATTTTTTATGGTGTGTATTGGTTGTCACGCCCCATAACTTACAGGTCGTAATTACACATACGGTTGGTAAAAGACGTCCATATAACAGGTCTGGTGTACGTCTATCATTGGCCTTGTTTATATAATTGTTGAAATGGAATGAATAATCCTTTTATGTAATTCTTTTATTCCTAAACCTTTAAACCAAACACTTAAAAGCAAGAACATGTAGTATGATACATGACGGAGCTTTTAATGGGGAGTCGGGTTCTGTCCTCCATTGTTTTTTCGTTAAGACGTGAAAATTTATGTGTATTTCATCTGAAAATTTTATACGTATATAGTGAGTCCAACCACCCTGATATAACGATATGAAAAAAGAAATTATGATCACGTGACTTTTGACCCTTTTATATATTTGCTCAAGCTTCGTCACTGGTGTGATTAAATATGAATCAACATCAAAACTTTTTAATGATTTATTTTTTACAATACATTTCTGGATGCGTTTACAGACGGCTGCAGGCTGCCTGTGGGTAAGGTCAACACCAAGAGTCCAAGAGTGATGTTCCCCACAACTTTACATGCTCTCCACTTTGCTCTACTTCTATATATCCAACAACTTCAAACACAACCTAACATATTTTTTATTAAGAAAAAAAACTCTTTTGTATTAGGGGTGTCATTCAGGTTGTGTAGTGGGGTTTAAGGTTACTAAGGTCGGGTTGCTCAGGTTTTAGACATTGGAAATGAACCCAAATACCAAATTAAATAAGGATTATGCAATTTGTATTTGGTTTTTAGGTATACTATGTTCAAGTTAATCGATATTTAGGTTTTGACAATAATTAACCAACCAATCAAACATGAAAATATTAAAACATATAAGCAGAGCATGTTCTATAATGTAATTTATGACGCTACAGGCTTGGGACCCCTTAAAACTAAGGGCCCCCATTTTTAAAAGGAATTACAATGGGTTTTGGTATTTTATGAGTCAATGGAATTTTAAAACAGGAATAATACTTAATAATTGAGTCCTAATAAAAATTTTGATGATTTAATATGTTATTGAAGAAACGCAGTCACATAATTCACAAAGCAAACGACACTTCCTAAGTTCATTCCTCTTCGATTAATCTGATTGACATCGGCTAACACTTTTTTTATCTCTTTTTTACTTAAAGGAATCAACTATCAAAGACTCCAGTTAGTATATCAATTTTTTTATGATTTATTGCTTTTGTTTAAATAAATTTGATTTGATTGTTGTTGTTTAGATTGTGTTTTACAAAACGACCTCATTTTTTTAATTTTATTGGCCCCTGGAAAACGTTGAGTCGATCTTGTTGATATAAGTGACTAAGTTAATAGCTATTCGAGATACCTGCGATATTACTGTAATAATTTCTTTCTTGTACATGCGACTAAAATTTGGTAGAAAATTTTTTTATCTAAGGTGATATAATTAAAAAATTGATCGGCATGTGAGTTTTCTGTTAAAAAAATACTAATTAACCAACAAAATTTTATAAAGGAACAAAGAATAAAAAGGTTAATTTCTAACACGACATATAACATGACATAAATCATATACTAAAATAGGTAGGTTTTGTGTTGACCATAGAGAGCGGGTGGTAAATGAGTTATGTTAAAATTACATAATTTTACATGTGTTTGAATTAAAGTTAATGACTTTAACATAATAAGTAGTCGCGAATTTATAGGTTTCAACTCGTAAACCTAATAATCGTAACTTGACTTATAATACTTAATACAACATATGTTAGATTCAAAATTAAAACGCCTCCGAACAAATTCTGGTCTCATATCTTACTAGTAAGTTTCAATATTGAGAATATGGGAGTCTATTGAATTTCTTGGTTAACTTATAATTAAAGTGGGGAGGACATTTCTTTCTCAACCCTCAACACCCTATAATAAAAAAGTTAATTGGTACATCATTTAAACTAGATTCTACCACACTCAACCACCCTTAAGAGTTGTGAAACTTTTTTTAACCTACTTGAACCCTCTAGGATTTTTTTTATAAAAACAATTATATATCTAAAAACATCTAAAGCATTAAAATGTAATAAAACATAGTTTTCATCGATAAAAGAAGACGTAAATAACAAAATTTTTGTTTAAAATACTATATATAACTACTCGTCATCTAAATTTGAAATTTTTAAGTCTGTTAGACTTGCAATGTGTTTCACAATACCATATTAAGCTCTGAAAGATTGTCAAAACCGCTTACGAAATACATTTTTTAAAACAACTTCATTTTCATTAAATTTATAAGATCATTTTCAGAAGAAAACAACAAACAATTAAGACTACATATTTAAAAATATTTTTAAATTAATGAGCACAAGTTATTTAAAAAAATAAAAATTGATTTTAAATTAAATATAGTATTAAAAAAATATAGAAAAAACATAATAAACAAAATGGCAAGCCATGATCGATTAGTTGTTTATATTAGATTTGAAATAGTAAATGGAATGCACATCGGCTTCATCCCCGAATACATGAACCAACTTTTGTATCTTGCGATTTGCGGCAGTTTTCCGTGTTACACTGATACGCAAACGTATGAATGTCCATTTCACCCTTACATATTATAAATACGTTAAACTATGTGCTAATCAATAACGTAGTAGAAGACAGTCGATCATATTGTTCATGTGTCATACCCATAACACACAATACGTCATATGTTATATACTTTGGTTTTTGTTTTTTTTCTTAATCATAATCATTAAATTACAACCACAGGTTAACCTATAAATATTTTATGAGAATGGTCAAATGTATACATCTAAAGAAAGTTTTTGTACTCTACCTTAAAAAGTTTAACATTTTGAATTGCCGACATTAGCAAAACCATTGGCAATTGGGATATTTTATTAGGGAAAAAACAAATATGAAACTTAGTTATTTCATGATTTGATTACTTAACTTAGATATATTAGCATGATGATAAGCATCCCGTAATTTAAAATATTATTACGTTGTAAAAAATATAAACAAAACATTCTCTAATCAACACATGATGTGTCAACTGAATAACTTTAACTGTAAGATGACAAACTACACACCAACTTGTTCACCTAACTAACTCATTCTATTTTCTTGATGATCTTCCGATGATGGTTGTCACCACCACCACCACCGCTGCCGCCACCGCTGCCGCCACCGCTGCCGCCACAACCCAAGAACCTTAGGAGTCTCCAAGACCCCAATCCACTTTTGTTGTCATCTCTCCTATCTTTAGTCCCAATGGATGTTTGTCTTTTCTTCAAGTCTCTAATGTGCATTTGTGCCGAAAAACTACTTGATCCAAATCCAAACATAAACAGGTACCATCTTGGCTTCGTAGCAGAAGCCAAGATGGATACGCGCTTTACGGGTACCTCATACCTCAAATCAAATTTATCCGAATACATATGTGACTTATGTTTACTTGATCTCTTGAAAAACCTAAGGAACTTGTGGGATTTATGTCGCTTTTCACCTTTGATCTTGTGAGTGATTGGAGAAGCAATAGACTCTTTGTAAGGAATGATCTTTCCACAAAAGACAACACTATTGTTCATTGAGGTCTTCAAAAGCTCACTAGAGAACTCAAACTGATCCTCATCAAAATCATTAAGGTTTTGGTTGTTTATTTGATAGAAGTCGTGTGGATCGCCATTGTTGTCGTATATCATAAGATCAGAGAGCGAAAGCGTGTCAATCACTTCATCTTCGTGACTCGAGTCTTGTGTTTGATGGATTTGAACGTACCGATCTTCTTCCATGTGCAAGAACTTCAAGAATGTTGATGGTGAAATCTTGATAACAAAATATGAAAGTGTTTTGCATTATTTTGAAACAATGGATGTTTGGTATATAACTAGTTTTGGTGTGCAATGAGACAAATGAACACCAATAAATAAATGTGTAAAAATTGGAGGTGTATTCAAAGGGCTACAAAGGGTGCAATTTGATAGGCTATGCTTCTAGAGGGTGAAGACAATTAAATAAAGCCATCTTTAAAAAAGAAAATCTTGAGTTTGATTGAATTTTGTATTTGACTAACTTTTAAGAGTTTATAAGTAGAATTTCATTAATGTTATTATCCAATCGTGTACATAAAGTCGATATTTTTATTCGTATATAATTTTGATTTAAAAATTATTTTTATATGATTTTTTGCATTCGCGTATATTAAAATGTGAATTTATATTAGTTATAGAGATTGCAAAGTTTAATTATATTGATTTAGATCCATTTCGATCTCAAAAATGTCAAGTTGGTATATTTAAAACTTAACTTTATCTAAAGTGGAATAAAGTGATAAAAACTTTGTATTTAATCTAAAAAATTCCTAAACTTGACATGATTATGTTTGAGAACATTTATTTAATTAAAGATAGATGTAATTTTATAATTTTAAAAGTCGATGATATGAACACTTTCAAAACATGTTAACATCTTAGAAATTCAGTACGAGTTCTATACGAATCTCTATATAGTACAATGGAAATCCTTTTAACTCCTTCTGGCTTAAAAGGAAATTGATCGTTTTCCTTAAAACGCATTGTTTCAACCCGTACCCATTTGGTAAAAAATTAGTCTAACCCAGACCAAAACAACCATTTCTAAAGCGATTTGTTCTAATATAAATTTATTTTAACTCGTTACCTCACTTGAACCTACTTGTCGACTTTGCCGGGTATAAACCGTGTCAGCGACGGAGCTTGAACACTCCCGTAAAGAAGGCGGGGGCTAATTTAAATTTTTTAGGGGGGACAAACTCGATATTTATATAAAAATTTAAACTACCGGACTAAAATTTTACACTACTAAACAAAAAAAAGGAGGAACCCCCCCCCCCTGCGGGACCTTGCTATCCTCCGCCAATGGATCGTAATAGTTATTTAAAATAAAAAAAACACTTTAAACCTTGCTCACATGAGTAGATGACCCGTCTATTAAAACACCTCTAGAATCATCTATCTACCGATAATAAGTCGTAATCAACAATCCAAAACTATCTAAAATTCAAAATCACATATATAATATAATAATAATATAACAAAATTACAATAAATACGTGTAGGAAAGGAGGCTGGCTTTCTAGAACAAAACAACAAATAGATGTCACATATGACATAACAATATTGTTACTTGTTAGGCCAGTTGTACGTATATGTTGTGTTCGGACCCACTATGGCTGCTTGCAGTAGCTCCATTTGGATTATTGTTGTGGGTCAAATTCTCTCGTAATTCATGGGAATCGACATGACAATGATCGATGTTACATCCTTCTAGTCAAGCATATGTCCAATGATGTGTTTTCATTATTCAAATTGATTAAAATACACCCCTAATAATTGCCTTATTTTATGAAAAAGGAAGAACAAAACAAAATGTAATTAAAGACTAGTAAAAGTTTTTTGATTTTGGATGTTTTGTTTTCGTAATATCAGGGATTGCATGAAACAAGGATACTTTCAAGACTTTTTATTTACGGTAACAGTAATAGTATAATTAGAAATGAGATATCTATAATTTGTAACACATAATAAAATATTAATTTTTGTTCACATGGTGACGAACTAGGTTGTACATTTAGGCGTCATGTAGACTTTGACACATATCTTCATCATATTCATTTTAAAAATCTTGATTTTTAATTTGTAATTATATTATATAACCTTAAAATCATTTTCATATATTTCATAACTTTTCAAAAACTAGGTTAATATGATTACCAAAATGCTCTCACTTTCAAAAATAATAATTAAACACATGTCAAACTCAAGATTTTTTTTTGTCCTTTTAAGCTTAAAAATCTTTTTATTTGGATGGAATTCATATATTTTCACCCTAATAAATTATCGTATTAATTAGTTAAATAAATAATAATCAAATTAACACATAAACAATATAACCATGCTAATCTCTTTAAATAATAACTATTGTACTCGTTGAAATTTGATATGCACACGGCTTGTCGACACATATTTTGCCAAACTTACACATATATACCGCACATTCAAACTGCACACACAACACGTAAATCCTAATCCACCATTAATACAATTCATGCTTAATATTGTTTTTAAGTTCTAACCTATTAGTGTGAATTCCAGTGTATGCATGCTTGTAAATGATGCTTTCTGTTCAACCTTATGAAAGTAGGTTCTCGTAACCAATGAATCATTTGCCTTAAATTTAATCAAATCTTGCATGTAGTGGCTGATCTAGCCTAAAATATCAGAGGTGTCTGAAAAAAAAATTACTGTACATTTATTTTAAGAGTGATATTTTTGTCTCGATACATTCATTCAATAATAAAAAAATACCAATAATAATTTGTTTAGAACGATGTTTCATCTTCAGTAGCATACCCATAATTAATTTTTTTACATGGGGGTTGAAAGTTTTAAGAGTCGCTTTTCTACCACTAAGTATTAAATCTTTTTGACACAGTTTGATTCGGGTCCAACCAGATCACATTAAAAGAAGACAAAAAAATAAATTAAAACAAATAACATTCAATACTAGGGGCGTATATGAGACAACCAAAGTCGTGAGTTGCTCGGGATCGGCTCACCAAAATCTCGGATTGAACTGAGCTTAAACAAGCTAGAGCTTATACTATTTATCATTTAATAAACGAGCTGGATTGAAAGCTTCACGTATTAAGCCCTCTCAAAATGAACTTTATTTTTTATATAATTTTTACTTAGTATATTAAATATATACTTTGATAAAAACTTTGATAAAAGTAATCAAATTATAAACAAGGTCTTAAGCAATAATCTATCAAATAACCAAGCTAATAAGATAAATAACTTAGTTATCCAAACTAACTGTTTGATATTTATTACTTATTTTATGAGATCATTTGATAATAAACAGGTTGGTCTCAAAGTTTTCTTTAAAGGTCGTATAAACTTCTTTTCAAGGTTGGTCTCGCAAATTTATATGAGGGTCAGTTGGGATTTTATGATTTTATCGTGTATATACCATTAAAAAATACGTTGCGGGCGAACCCATGCCTAAGCATTAGGTCCGTCTCTATTCATCTTCAAGTTTCAAATCCCTAATCTTATAACAAACAAAAGGTAAATATGAGCACACTAACAATTAACAACTCTAGAAACTAAACTCTAATCTAAAATCTAATTTCACCCATCTTATGATAAATAAATACAATTTGCACAATCATACATAATTTTATAAACCCTAAATTTTAAAATCAAAAGTTAAAAAACCTAAAAAATTTAAAAAGAATACCATATAAATTTAATCTTAATTTTATATGGGCTTTAATCTTGAGCTTTTAAAATTTAAAGGATATCCTAATTTTTGCTTACGGGGTATAGCAATACATACAAAGGTGAAAAAAAATGTACACTTCGAAAAGATAGTCGGCTATCCTTGCCCCCTTTATAAGTCCGTCCCTGCTTGCATGCTATTAATCTCTTAGTACACATTTTCTACCACATATGGCCTAAAAACGGGTAGACTATATATTAAACTAAACATGTAAAGTTAAACATACTTCAACATTTACACTAAAATGTGTATCTTAAAATGAATAGTTTTGAGTTATATAGATAATCCAAATTGGTTGTTTCTTACACAATATTTAGTAATTAGGGCATAGTAAACATATTACATACATATCCTTAAAATAATAGTTTTAAGCTATACCTTATTACATAAAACTTTGTAAGCTCACCTTAGCCAGTTAAACCCCGGACTAGCGACTCCTTGTAATAACTGTTAACCACAAATTATGTGCTGCTTTAAGCACAATTAAGAATCGAGTGATCTAATAACTAAATTTATCATTCACACGATCAGTTCAACTCTAGTCGTTCTAAAGTAACTACAAACATCCATTTGGCAATTTTTGTGCCCTTAAAGGAGTCAATTTAAGCCTTGTTGACTCAATTTCAACCAAGACTAGCTAGATGTAGATTCAAAATTCATATAAATGTTTCATTACCTTTCATAGTTTCATATGAAGTTTCAAAGATATAAATACATATTATAGAGGTATGGTTAATAATTTGAGACCATCTTTAGTCAATTTTGCTAATGAAAAGTGAACTTTTCTAAACAAGCTTAATGAAATTTTGTTCAAGATTTATAATCTTATTTCTGATATAAAATAAACCGAATACTTTATTAATATAAAAATACACTCAACAACAAACTAATTACAAACTCTAATGAAAACCTTACATAAAAAAATCAAAAAAAAAATCATAATTTTCAATATTATAACCAACAAACCATAACTTTTAAAACTGAATCATCTCCAAACCTACCACTTTCCTACATCATCAACTCAAACCACCGGAATGCAAGCTCCGAACAACTTTCCGATCAACTTCCCACTTCTCCGCCGTGGCCTCACCGCCGGCAACAAGTTCGCCGCCTTTCCACCGCCATCACGATCACCATTCTTCGCCGGAAAAAGTTTCTTATCCTTTTCCGGTGAAGAAATCAAATTACGGAACATGACAATTTCTTGATCAGCGGGTAGAGAGCCCGCGATCTTGAATCGAAAGGATGAAAACGAAGAATTCTTCACGCTGTCGTGTTGTTCGTTTGATGAACATGAGGGATCACTGTAAATAAGAAAATCTGAAAGAGAAAAAGTATCGAAGGTTTCATCAGTAGCTTCATGCATATTCATGTTTACTAAAGTATATTCGTAAATGTTTAAACATATTTAGAGTTAATCACACTATATATACACTTATGGTGCATGAGATATATGATATGTGTTTAAAACTTATGGTTATAAAGTATGAGCATGTGATATTGTGGGTTTTATTTTAATTATGGGATTTTATTAAATATAAGTAAGTTGATAAGAGCTAGCTAGCGTTAGCTGCAGCCCACAAGGATAATAACGGGATATATAGTTTAATATTCTGTTAATTGTATTTTAGATATATAATAAGACTTATTAATCACATGCTTTTGTACGGGATGCATGCATGTATGGAAGTAAAGCTTAGGTATGCAAGAGTTTTTAAAAGCCAACTGATTATTTAAAATATATAAAAAGAGCCACACATTTTTATCTTATATAGCTGTATGTGTTAAATTGTACAACTAGTTGTAAAACGATGAAGCTGTAGCCACATATTCGATAGAAAACTGTTGTAATTTTGGAATAGCTGGCGTTTTTGTAACTATTATTTAGGTCGTGAAACGATCATAAAAAGCTAATGTGATAGATTGGTAATCAAAATCATGATCGTGAATACTTAGTTTTCTAAGTTTAACTTTTCACATAATATATAGTACGCATATATGTTTAAGAAGTGTTTCAATCAGGTCATTGATATTATTGTTTGTTTCAATCAGGTCACTGATATTTTTATTTGTTACAATCCAGTAATTAAAGTTTTAAAAGTGTTCCAATATATAAGTTCATTCATATTTTTTCAAATTTTTTAAATAATTCATAATTTTTTTAAAATGATTCTTTTCTATATAAATATTGTTAATTTTTTAAATATTTTAATTTTTTTAAAAATATTTTACTTTATAAGTGACCTAATTAGAATTATACTAAAACTTTAGTGATTTGATTGGTACAAAAAAATTTATGAGCGACCTGATCGGAATAAAAAAATTTAAAGAGTGACCTAAATGTGACACATAAATCTATAAATGACCTAATTATATAATTTTGAAACTTGATTATTATTTTATAAAGTTATCCATAATTTAATTTTTAATGGGATTAATTAGTGAAATCATTACGAGTGAGACATTCAAATTACAAGTACACCTTTTTTCTTTAGTGAAGAACAAAAGAACTCGTTACGAATAAAGTTACACGATCCGTTAATATACGCTGTTAACAAACGGGATCAAGTAGACTGGTTTTGTTTAACTGTTTAAGAGTTAGTTTTACTGCAAAGTCATTAATATGATAATAGCCTTTACAATTTAACAACTATTATTATTATTATTATTATTATTTATAAATTAGACGTGAAAGAATATAAAAGGCAACGGATGATTAAGGTTTGTTAATTCGTAGGATTCTAGAAGCGCAGACGCCGTAAACGAGATCCCACTGTTTTGGTTTATAGATAGGAACCGCAAACTCATTATCATAAACTATTACTCGATATTATTATTACACTTGTCTATATACCTTCTCATCTCACCTACTAACAGTTTATTTATACCTTATGATGTTTTAGACAGAAGACATCTTAACATCAGGCTGTTTTTAGGACATGTTATTATTACATATATTTATAATATTAAGTACTCTTGTTATCATTATAATAGACATGTGATAGAATTACAGAAACCGTCTTTTAGTTTAATTGTAAATTTCAGGTATTATTCTTTATTTTAAAAAATGTTATAATTATCTTTTATGTAAAATATTTGTAACATGTGTCTAATGCATAATCTATTACTCAATTTCGTTCCTTTAAGTAAATATGTTAATGCAAAACAAACATTTAATGAAATTTTTAAAAAATTGTTTAATGTTTATGTTGAAAAATATGG
>BJCN01283540.1:0-12962 GCA_018326445.1 Flaveria brownii
TATACCAGTAAGCAACAGGTATAATCCACCTTTAGGGCTAATAGGTAGTGGTTTAGTTTTAGCTGTTACAACAGCTCTGATTACGGATTGAACTGATAGTCGAGTTAGGGTTCTGCCGTGAGACAACCGCGCGATCGTTTTTCTCATGGCCGAGAGTAACGGCTCGGGAGATGTTGTTGCCGGTAGAGCAAACAGGGTTTTACATCACGCAGGAAGGTGGTGGTGACGGTGGTGGTGGCAACGCCGGTGACGGTGACTCGGCGGTGGCTACGGCGGCGGCGTTAGCGGTGGCTATGGCGGTGGCAGACAAAAAAAATATGGGTTGTGCAGTAGGAGTTGTACTGTGTGGATGAGAGGAGGTACTGTTAGCTACATAACCCCCTCTTACACAACCGACCTTTGTGTTTAATATATATATAATGCACCACTCGTGAGCATGAGCTCACTCACGTGTAACCTTTGTATTGCCCTTAGTCACATAGGTGATGCCTCGTACGTCACAACACCCTTGATGCACATACATCATTGTGCTACTTCATAACATCATATAGTTGTATTTTGGATTTTTTGTTAAAACGTTTATTTATCAAGAATGAAGTTATATTTCTCTTTCCTTACATCCCTAGTACTCTCTCGTTCACTAGGTATCACATCATTTTATTTTCATCTTTTCTCTAGCTCTTTCTAATTCTCTATCATATGTCTTATATATTATTGAAATAAATTAAAAAATATTTAAAATTAAATAAAAAATATCAAATTTTATTATAAATATTAAAATCAAAATAAAACTAGAGTTCTTTTAAATATGTTCAAACTAAAACTAGAGTTTATTGTTAGATAGTCGAGTTGTATAAATATGTTTCACTAAAATCATATACATCGGGTAGTAGAGTTGTGTAAGTATGTTTGATTAAATTTAAGCATGTACCAAAGATACTTACGAGGCCAAATAATTTCTTATATTGAAAATAACTTGGTTTTTAATAAAATGCACGTGGGAATGTAAAAAAATAAAATAAACAAAATGATGTATTTAGATTTTATAAAGAAGTTAAATGTTGAAAGTTGTAATGAAAAATAAGATTGTTTGTTAGAAAATTAGTAAATAAAATAATCAAAAATATATAATTAAATGAATATGTAGTACCACAATTGGTTTATCATGTTTATGTTTTTCAACGAGCCAAATCAGTAACGATAAAAATCAAACCAAATAACATAGGAAAAAACCACAAAACTCACGAGGGAAAAACTAAATATTACTATACCTTAATTGTCAAATGACTGACCATCTATGCATATTGTAAAACTTTATAATGCATTCCATTTTTTGGTAACCTTGATCACATGTGTCTTATAATTCTTCTGGTCATACGTGTCTTCACATGTACATGTACATAGCCATTGCTATTATTATATTTGTTAGTTGTTTTATTTTTTGTTTTCAAAGAATATTCACATGGGTGTAATTGTATGTTATTTCTCTAATAGTGATTTTTAACTTCAAATTCTTCATTAAATTTTCTTTTTAATTTGTATTTTTTTTATAATTTCGGTTATGTTATCTTTTTACACGTAAGTAGGCTTGTAAAATATATCATGATTGTTTGTTTTTAAATTTACTTCCATTTTCATCAACGCTTATTTCCAGACGTTCTCTTCTGTATACATTTATAAATCGTGGTCATTTATTTAGAAACTAGCTTTCGTTTTACCCAACGCTTATTTAACAACAGCGTAATGCTTTCTGTGATTTACGCAAATGACCCGCCGGATATCTCTTTACGACATGCTTAGCTTTACGCAAATGACCCGCCGCGGAGCGCTGGTAACTAACACTAGTTAAGCTTTAAAAACAAGCTTTGATAATCAACTAACCCCACACTACATCAGTACGTTACCATATTGTAGCTTTTAAAACAAGTCCATTTGGATCGGTGGTTCATTTGACCTCTCGGGCCGGGTAAACACATGTAGCGAACCGTTCCGGTCCGATCCGATCCGGTCTGGTCTGATCACGGCTCACAACCAAAACCGAACCGTCCTCTTACAGATGCATCTGAAAACCTAACAAACCTAAAGATCGCTTCACCAACAACCCACCAAACGCTGATTTCTTCTTCTTCAATAAGGTATGTCTATATATAATATCTCTTAAAACAGTGGCGAGTGAAGGAATTTGCTCTTTTATGATCGTTGTTTTGATACAAATTGGGATACTTTGAAAACCTAATTGATGATTCTTTCACCTACACAGTGTATCGTAGATTTGTAGAACTTCTAGATTTGATTCAAACAATCGGATTCGAATTGAAGAAATTTGACGCCTTGGGTATCATTGTCTAAATAATAATCGAAAATTAAGCGAATTGCAGTCTTCAGATTGCATTATAGTCTCCCTCCTTGTGGCTTTAGAATTCTAGAATTTAAATACTGTGGATATATGTATTAGGAAGAACAAGATATTCAAGTTTTGTACACCCTTTGCCCCATGAGTTTTGTTTTGAACTTTTGATATGTCCGGTGTTCATTACAGATTGTTCTTTCTTGATAAAATTTTTCAATAAAGATGTGTGTTTGTCTTTATTCATATTCAGGAGCTATTGATGCTTATGATTTTGATTTTTGACATTCAAGATCTTCATGGTGTTGTTACCATTTTCCTTAGAAGGATGGATTAAGATTCTGTTTCCTTTTGGCTATCTATTTTCAGCGGTTATGCGATTCTGTTTTTCTTTAAAAATCTTTACTGTTTGGTAAAATACAAACCGAATTTCATGTTCAAATGGTTTGAAGTGTGACATAAAAGTTTATAGTTATGTTAAGATGAACGAAATGGCTGATGTATTTGGTTCCCTCGTCTTGTGGTTTACGGTTTAAGTGTTGGGATTTAGATGTGTAAAACGCCTTAAGCAGAAAACCAATGCAAAGTTGCATCGACGTAACTTATTTGGATCAATGTTGAGCTTTTTGTGCAAATGGAGTGCATATCAGACACTTATTGTCATCAAATAAGGGCCTTATGAACATTAGAGAGAATACATGTAAATCTTTCATTCTTTTTGTCATCAAATAAGGCCCTTATTTTGTGATTATAACTTTTTTTCTAATTTTTGAAGGTAAAAACAATCTATTGAGCATCAAACCAACAATGGAAACAGAAAAAAGTCAACAACCTAGTTCTTCCGCTTCTGCTCCAGTCATGACATCATGTCGAAGGCAGAAATCAGAGGATGCAACTTTCTTGCAGGATGTAAAAGATCACATAGATGAGTTCATACATGCTTCCATGGCTGAGCATAAAACATGCTTCCAAAAGACCATTTCAAAGGTTTGTTTCTCAAATACAAAACTCTACTCCCACAAACCCAATGTTCATTTCTTAACATTTGCGGTATCATGTGTATTGTAGATGTTTGGATTGTCTAAGGCTGTTGCACAAACAAATGCTGATAACAAGGGAGTTGAGAGTTCATTGCCCCTACAAACGGTTGTTTCTGATTAATGCATTACCATAGTGTGGCTACATGCTCCGCAAATTAGTGATTTTCATAGCGATCTCTGTAGTTGATATGCTTTTAAGTGGAGTTTTGTACACCTTTTTGTTCATATCAAGATGAATTTAGACAAGTATCTGGTTCCATAATCATAGTATAATGTTTTGAGGGGTTAGTTGTATCAAAATATATAAAAAAAGGCACCCTTTATTTTATGATTTTAGGGAGTGCAATGAATGTTTTGAAGTGGATGGAGGAAGTTGGGCCTAACGAAGCATCTCCAATGGTCCATTCTTAGGTGTTTTTTAAAAGAGAGAGACATAAGGGAGAGAGATGGTTTGAGGAAAGAGTAGGTGAGATGATGAAGAGAGAACATGGTGAAGTTTTTGGGATGAACGACCAAGAACGGCTATGCGAAGAGGAGGGAGGAAGTTGGGGGTTCGTTATAGGAGTTGTGAGAGGAATGGGAGAGAGAAAGCGGGAGCGTCACAATAGTCGTGTTATAGATGTTAAGCATTGACAATGAGTAGTATTTGACCGATATTTAAAGTTAACTATACTAAAATGTATGTTGTTTGGCAATTTCTGAATGATAAAGTGTTGAATCAATAACAGGTCTGAACTATTAAGTGCTGAACTATTAAGAGGTCTGAACCATTAAGAGTTAGTATATCGCTTAACTATTTAAAGGTAAATGTCTGATCAATTCAGATAAAAGGTTTTAACCATTCAGCATTAGACCTTTTAATCATTCAGCTTAGTATAATGTTTAACCATTCAGAGACAAATGTCTGAACCATTCAGACATTTGCTCGCGAAACAAACAGTCTGAATCATTCAAACATCTGAACCATTAAAAGATCAATTCAGATGGTGTCAAACAGCCCTTAGTGACATGTAGAGCTGTTCAAATACGGATATTCAAATTTCGGATATCCGAATCCGAATCCGATTCCGAAATTTTAGATATCCGAAATTCGGATATCTGAAATTTCGGATTCGGATATCCGTTCGGATATCCGAATTAAAAGAAAATTTATATTATTTAATAAATTTTATAAAAATATAATAATTTTTATTGAAATTGTTATCGGATATCTGAAGTTTTTATTAAAATGTCCTAAATATCTTAAAATATCCAGAATATTTAATTAATATTTAATATTTTTAATTTTTTATAATTTTTTTTTGGATATTTCGGATATCCGAAAATTTTGAAAATCACTATCCGAATCCGAATCCGAAATTTCGGATATCCAAAGTTCGGATATCTGAATTTTCAGATATCCGAATTCCGGATATCCGAATTTTGGATTTTCGAATATTTCGGATTCATTTTCGGATTCATATATTTTTTAACACCCCTGGTGACATGTGGCTCAGGGGTATCAACATGTGTAAAAATGACGTTTCTCTTCAAATTGCTAATACAGGGTAACAATATATATCTTTGGATGAAGTGATTACCGTTTTGTCAAACATCTTTATTTTAAAAAAATAAAATAAAAAATAAAATAAAATAAAACCAAAAAGGCCTAGTTAGATGTATTTTTAACTAGAACATTAATTCAGAGCAAATTCTCAGGGATTATAACAAACGTCAAGTAATAACATAGACAAACGAGAAGGAAAATAGGACGTGCAAGAACGGAGTAGAAATTCTAAACTCTTGGAGAAAGTAGTAAGCAAATCTTAATCTTTTGCTTTAAAGATATTAAAATTAGTGAGATCATTTTTATCTTCACATGGCTAGGAGGCAAAATCAGTTCGACTTAAACATAGAACTGATATATTGTAACTTTTAGATGTTCAAATGAACATTTACTCATGTAACTGTTAAAATAAACAATGGATCAGTCAATTATTAATTGACAGCATCTTCTCCACTAAAAAGGACAACCCACAATTCCAGGGATACCTACCATGTGCTTCTATAATGGCCAACAAAGACTTCCATTGCAAACTAATCTTTTCTATTTTTTATGTTAGTATTTGTAATATAAATAGAGCAATTTGGTATCATTGTAAAACAACTCATCTTTCAATAAAAACGATTTGTATTCAAGTTTCTACTCTATACTGTTAACATGGTATCAGAGCTATGATTCATGATTCTGGGAGATTAATCAGTCCCTAAAATTCCAATTTTTTTTTTATCAAAAATGGCTGATGACAACACAAACAGAAGTGTTGCCATACCAGATGATTTAACGCTGCAGATTGCAGCCTTGCTAAGAAACGGCCTTGGAGCACAACCTACAACAACGAATTCTGAAAACTTATCCATTGGGATAAAATTGAGTGGGGATAACTATTCTTTATGGGCTACTCTAATAAAGAAGGCGATTGGCGGGAGGGGGAGAGGTTCTCATCTTACCGGAGAACCGTCACCCCCATCAAAAACAGATCAAACCTATGTACGATGGGAGCAAGACGATCAATGTGTGTTCACATGGTTGATTCAGAATATTGACTCAACCCTTGTTAACAATGTTTCACAATACCCCACTGCTAAAGCCCTTTGGGACGGACTAGCGATAACATACGGGTCAGGAACCGATTCTCTACAGATTTTTGACCTTCATAAGAAGGCCAATTCTTTAAGGCAAGGGAAGGATACGTTGGAAGAATGCTGGAACAAATTACAGAACATCTGGATGACGATTGATCGAAGGGATCCAAATCCAATGAAGGATCCCGAAGATATACAAATCTACAATAAGAAAGTTCAAGAACAAAGATTATACCAGTTGTTGATAGCCATAGACGACAAGCTAGAACCAATCAAGCGAGATATATTGAAGCGAGATCCTCTTCCGTCTGTAGAAGCCGCGTACGCTACCATACGAAGGGAAATTGCAAGGCTTAACATCTTGCAGACAGCAACCTCTTCCGAGTCATCTGAAATTGGGTTAGGGCTGGTTGCTCGAGAGCCCGCCGGAAGAAGCAGATTCCGATCAGAACCACAAAAGAGGGAGAAGGAGGATAAGTCAAAGCTTTTTTGCACCAATTGCAATATGAAGAAGCACACCAAAGAAACGTGCTTTAGATTGGTGGGCTATCCGGATTGGTGGGAAAAAACAGGGCAGCGAGGCAAAACGGCTACCGCCGTCGGTGGGGAAAACGCCGACGATAAACCGACCTCATATGTGGCCACCGACGAGAAACCGGCGATGAAGTCTTCTGGATTTGGAGGTATGGCGGTGGGAATGGAGTATGTCAAGGAAACAGGTAAAGGGATTGGAATTTACACTCTAAGCCCTTCTATTATCAACACTAAATTTTTTAAACCTTGTTGTCTTGATATTGAGGAAAATGTCACCACTATACCCAAAGGGTATAAGGCTCGATCTCCTACTTCCAACCTTAGAAAAACAACTGACTGGATTTTTGATTGTGGAGCCACTGATACAATGACATATGATCCGAATGATTTTTTACAATTAGGATCATCGTCAAAAACGTATATCGAAACTGCGAATGGAGAACATGTTAAGGTTAAAGGTGGAGGTGCTATTGAATTCTCAAGTAACATGAAGCTGAAAAATTGCCTTTATATTCCATCTTTATCCTCAAAGCTTTTGTCTATTAGTCAAGCTACGAAGGAACTAAATTGTGTGGTTCTAATGTATCCAACATTTTGCATTTTACAGGACATTCTTACGAGGGAGATAATTGGGCGTGGTACTGAGCGAGGAGGTCTTTACTATGTTGATGAGCTGACTCACCAGGGACATGCCATGCTTGCTCATGGAACGGCTGACAGACAACTTTGGTTATGGCACCGTCGTCTAGGTCATCCTTCGTTTGATTATCTTAAGAGGTTATTTCCGAGTCTTTTTTTGAATAGATCCATTAGTATGAAGTGTGAAACTTGTGTTCTTGCTAAAAACCATAGAGTGTCTTTCAATCCAAGTAATACAAGAGTTGATTTCGCTTTTTCATTAGTCCATTCCGATGTTTGGGGTCCTGCCCCGAATTCCACGAAAAATCAATTTAAATATTTCGTATTATTTGTTGATGATTTTTCTCGTATGACATGGGTGTACTTTATGAAACATAAATCAGAAGTGCCAAAGCAATTCTTCATGTTCTATAAGATGATTCAAACTCAATTCAATAAAAAAATTCAGATTCTTCGCTCAGACAATGGTGGAGAATTTGTAAATCAAACAATGCAAAATTTTATCCAAGAAAATGGGCTCATTCATCAAACTTCATGTTCTAACACACCTCAACAAAATGGTGTTGTGGAACGAAGAAACCGAATTGTTCTAGAAAAAACTCGTGCTATGATGATTGAATCCCAAGTTCCTCAGTTTTTTTGGCCTGAAGCTGTTGCCACATCTGTCTATCTCCTTAATCGTCTCCCCACTCATATTCTAGGACATCAAACTCCTTTAAAGACCCTAGAAAGCCAAGTGACTATCCCGTCTGTCTTAACCTTGCCACCACGTATTTTCGGGTGCTCTGTATTCATCCATATTCCAAAAATTCACAGAGACAAATTAGGTCCTTGCGCAGAAAAATGTGTTTTTGTTGGATATGGTCCACATCAAATGGGATACCGGTGTTATAATCCGGTGTCTCGTCGCATTCATGTCACCATGGATTGCGATTTCTTAGAGTCAGAATTCTAATTCGATAACCAATCTACAATTCAGGGGGAGAAAGTTAGTGAATCTCTAGATTGGTTGAGTTGTTCTGAGGCTGTTCCGACAGAGCAGGTAGATGGAGCCACCGAGTCTCTCACAACCAACATAGGAGAGGCTGACGATCCAGTCCATACGACCAATGACTCGACCTCAGAAGATGTCCAAGAAGAGGTAAGTGAATCTCAATCTGATAATACCACTATACATACTACTAATGATGATGATCCAGTTCCAGAACCAGAACCAGAACCAGAACCAGAGCCAGGAGAATCAGAGGTTCGTGTTTTACCTCCAAGAAAAAATAGAGGAATCCCACCAAACCGATTTTCTCCAGAACACAAGAAACGTGAATCTAAATATCCAATTGATGGAGATAGGGGGAGAGTTGGTGAAGTCGCAAAAGCCTTCTTTGTTACTCTTCTTTCAGAAGAGATTCCCAGAACTGCTCAAGAGGCAAGTGAGAAACGTGAATGGCGAGAAGCTATGACTATGGAGATGAAAGCTCTCGAAGAAAACAACACATGGGAAAAATGCTTGTTACCTAAAGGAAAGAAACCGGTTGGGTGCAGGTGGGTCTTTACCATCAAATATAAAGTTGATGGAACAGTTGAACGACATAAAGCAAGACTAGTGGCGAAAGGATATACACAAACCTATGGTATCGATTACTCAGAAACGTTTTCTCCTGTGGCAAAAATCGATACCATCAGGGTGTTATTGTCAATAGCTGTAAATGAAGACTGGCCACTTCATCAGTATGATGTGAAAAATGCGTTCCTCCATGGAGATTTAAAGGAAGAAGTATATATGGAGGCTCCACCTGGTTTCTCGGAAGAATTCAATAAGGATGAAGTTTGTAGGCTTAAGAAAGCCTTGTATGGTTTAAAACAGTCTCCACGAGCATGGTTTGGAAAGTTTACTATGGCTATGAAGAAATATGGTTATAAACAAAGCAATGCTGACCATACTCTATTCCTCAAAAGAAGGGAAGGATTAATCACTTGTCTGATTATTTATGTTGATGACATGATTATTACAGGAAATGATACAAAAGAAATGGCCCAGTTACGGGAAAATCTGTTCAAAGAATTTGAAATGAAAGATCTTGGTGGGTTGAAATATTTCCTAGGGATTGAAGTTCTTCGATCAAAAGAAAGAATTTTTATTTCTCAAAAGAAATATATACTAGATTTGCTGGTTGAGACAGGGATGGTTGACTGCAAACCTGTTGATACCCCTATAGTTGTCAACCATAATCTCAAGATTAATGAAGGAGCTAAGCCAGCAAACAAAGAAAGGTACCAGAGATTGGTAGGAAAACTAATTTACTTGGCTCATACAAGACCTGATATTGCCTATGCGGTTGGAGTTGTAAGTCAATTTATGCATCAACCACAAAAAGAGCATATGGAAGCAGTCATGAGGATAATCCAATATCTCAAGAGCACCCCTGGAAGGGGTATTGTTTTTAAAAAGGGTGGACATCTAAATGTGGAGGTGTTTACTGATGCTGATTGGGCGAGTAACCCAAATGGAAGGCGATCAACCTCTGGATTTTTTACCTTACTAGGAGGCAACCTAGTCACTTGGAGGAGTAAGAAACAAAAGGTGGTCTCATTGTCCAGTGCAGAATCAGAATTCCGAGGGATTGTGAAAGGAATTACGGAGATTCTATGGTTAAAAAAACTGATGAAGGAAGTTGGTTTTCCTATAAAACTTCCAACTCGGCTGTTCTGTGATAATACGGCTGCCATAAGCATTTCAGAAAACCCCGTTCAACACGACAGAACAAAACACGTAGAGGTAGATCGACACTTTATAAAAGAAAAAATTGAAGATGGTACTGTAAAGCTTCCCTATATAAAATCTGAAGATCAACTTGCTGATATCCTGACCAAGGCCGTTCCAGGGAAGGTTTTCAATTCAGTTTTGTGCAAGTTGAGTATTGGAGATCCCACTATTCAACTTGAGGGGGAGTGTTAAAATAAACAATGGATCAGTCAATTATTAATTGACAGCATCTTCTCCACTAAAAAGGACAACCCACAATTCCAGGGATACCTACCATGTGCTTCTATAATGGCCAACAAAGACTTCCATTGCAAACTAATCTTTTCTATTTTTTATGTTAGTATTTGTAATATAAATAGAGCAATTTGGTATCATTGTAAAACAACTCATCTTTCAATAAAAACGATTTGTATTCAAGTTTCTACTCTATACTGTTAACAGTAACGACCTTGACAAATGTACTCGTTAGGTTATATCTTTGTGTTTATTCTGCCTACAAAGTTCTCAAGATCAATTCTTCTAACAAGATTAATAGTAATATGAAAAAAATAGCATTTAATAAGACATGCTGAACATTTTTTTTAGTACAAGGAGAAAAGAATAGACAACATTTAAAAAAACACACACACACTTCAACATCTAGAAAGTTTGGTGAGACCACTAAAATCAAAGCTTGTACTCAAAGTTATCTACTGTGTACAATTGTACATAGTGATGCATGCCCATCTCATGTGGTTGATGACAATGGTGTAGATTAAGAAGTAGGATTAGATAAGTATGTGTGTGTTTGCGCCTTTCAAGAAAAATGTACGACTTGTGTGTAAAATTATAAATACAACGGGTCATCAATAGAAGTAAATGTTGGTTCTATAAGATTTATGCTTATACATCTTTTATAAAAAGTAAACACCTTACAGAACCAACATTTACTCTATTCATAAAGTTTTGTTCATAACTCCGCGCACCCTTTGGCATTTTGTACTGATATGTTCTTAGGTAGTTTAAATGTTTAAATGACAGTTTGATCTAGCTCTCATAGTATGGCATTTCCTTTGGATTTGTGAGTTATTTTATAGTATGTAAATGAGCCAAACGTTTATGAATTATGTTGAGCTTTTATCGAGTTCATGCTGAAGTTTAAGCACAAAAAACAAGATCAAAATATAATTAGTCAGACAGTTTTATAATTTGAAGTACCAAAGGCATTTTTAGCTTAACATCAAGTTTTGTTGTTTTTCTGTAAATTTGAAATGAGTTTTGTTATCTTATATAGTTTTTAAGCTTTTTTAAAATAAGTTTGCTTATGGAAACTACCTTTAATATAAATATTAAAGCAACTAGGTTATAGACCCGTGTAATACACGGGATTGTATAATAAAAAAATATAATTCTATGTTATGTACAAAAGTTCACGTAACCGAAGTATTTTTATACGTATTACAATAAAATAGGTACAATTACAATTTACAAATCTATAAATACATCTTTGTAGACGACGTTCGTTAATTAGCTTGTAATTTTATAGCTTTTATCTACTATTAATAGTTTGAGTCCATCTCTACATTTTTGTGATTTTAATGCCACATAGTGAGGCTGAATTTATTATTACCAAGAGAAACATATATAAAGTTGGTTTCACTTTAGCCAGCAGAGTGACCTTCCATTCTACAATATGACAGCTTAAATATGATCCGGTAGAAGGGAAACTTAATCCCACGTAAAACCATTATAATTAACTTACCATTATTCCATGATCTTTACTAATTCTATTTTGTCATCGAGTACAAGTGGCAAAAATTAATTTGACTCGTGATAAATAGTTACCATACAAACGATTTACAAAATATATATAGTTAACCGACATTTTAACTAAAATTACAACATCCTCAACGGATGAGCACGACTTAATTTGCACAGTCACGGTCACATTTGACCTTTAAACTTACAGTGATTCATTGAAGCAATCCTGAACACGATTCGGGTAAAACTTCCACACCAAAGCTGCTGACCTGAATGGTTTATTGCTGAAACGTTGAATAAATCATTAGTTGCAAGTGTTACGCCTGTTGTTACAGCTAATTTAATGGACTGCAGCTGGAATTAATCATTAATAATATCATATAGTTTTAGCATAAAACCCCTTTTTTGAATTAACATCAACATTAGGATGTGCGAGCCTTCAGTAGCGAGAATTTATAACTGAAACAACATTTATAAATGTTATTCCAACAAACATTCTAATAATTAATTGGTGAAATAGACTTCAATATGTATTCTGTTAAGCCTTTTTTACAACAACTTTGAGCAGCTGAATAATTTTTCTTTAGCCACTGCATAATTATTTATTACTTATCTTATTTTAGTAGGTTGCTAACTCAAAAACAAGAAACCTAGATCAGTGATAAGACTTTTCTACAAACTTGCTAGAACTATAGTTTATGTTTGGTGGCCCTGCACAATACTTGAGCTTTCTCATTTATTTCTCAAATCAAATCAGCAAGTTCTTTAAATCAAAGAAAAAAATATAAACTTCGTTACAAATGCAACAACTTGTCATCAAAATCTGCTTGTGTGTGCACAATCCCTACTACACTGGTTGAGCATGTCTAACCACTAAAAACAAAAATAAGAAATAATAATTGCCCAATCCGAGAAGCCAAAATGCAAATCAGACACAGAAGTTGTGTTCCATTGAACAATCTTTAAACACAAAGACAGATGCTGATAGGTGAAGATTTAATAAAATGGAACTTTTTAAATCGATAGAGCACTTGAAATCAGAATCAAACAAAATCCAAATCGATGAAGCCACTGATATCAAAATAGAACCTGGTTAAAATTGTCACACCCCGACCGACGGCGGAATCATCGGAGCGGACGATGGAATAATTGATTGTTCATAACACATGATTGTCTAATAGTGAAAATAGTAATTAAATCAGATTTACAGGATAACGTATGTTTAACAAATACAAATACAAATACAACAGTTAATGTCACAAATAGTAATCATCTT
>BJCN01283555.1:0-10410 GCA_018326445.1 Flaveria brownii
CCAAAAAAAGAAGCAGACAACTTCCCCTCATTCCAAAATTGGAACACTAACACAATGTTGGTTGCCTTTTATTCTAAAGTTACTTTTTTGCCCATCAGAAATAGTTTATTTGGTACTACTACTTTTTTTTATATCTATTTTGTATTTTGTACATGTTAAAGAGCACTTTTCAAATTTGATCAACAGTATACATGTTTATTAAATATGTACCAAGTTTTTAGAGAAAAAAAAAAGAACTGGCAGAAAAAGGGAGTATTATCAATCAACCTAAATTAAAACAAGGCAAGAAAAACACAAAATCCATAACTTTAAGCCTGAAAATACTCACTTATGAGAGAGACCAAGAGATTCTTCCCCCTTTTCAAAGACCCGCCTAAATGAGTCCTTGAAAACCGAATGCCCAAAGCTTTCAGCTAAAACAACAAGGCCACCAGTTTTTTCTATAACAACTTTCATCTCAGCTACCCCAACCTAAGAAATAATTAAATAAATACACTAAATTAACAAATCATAACAATAACATTATTAATAGAACCCTATAGAACTCTATTCCGGTATCAAACAATCAAGAATATGAAGAAACGGGTGAAACCATATATATGTTCAAATCACTAAAGGTAACAATGTATTGTTTAGAAAGTGACTTCAAAATCATCCATGATATTGAATTGGAAAAAACAACACCCATCCCTAAAAGCCAAGGAATTTGGCAGAAAGAGGTCGTTTGAATGGTCGAAACCATTTCAAATGTGCATCCACAAAACATTTTATTTCCGTATATCCAGAATGACACAAATCAAAAGTAAAAAAATTAGAGATTGATAGGAATGCATTTGTTTTTATTTATATCATAAGCTATCAGAGAATATAAGATTAGTATTATAAGCCACATTTAGGATAAAGTTTGCCATTAGGAAAATGTGCTACAATCTTTAATTTATCGTTAGGAATTAGGATAACGATTAGCAGTGTCATTATTGTTAGCTTTACCTTCACTTGACCTACATATGTAACTCCATATTTAAGCATATATATATAACTACAATCAGATGAAAAGGATAATTCATTAATGGTCATCAAAATCTACTCATGAGTTTTGAACCTGGTCAAGTGCAGAAGCAAAAAGGTCCAACACATGACCCTGGTTGACCATTTGATTTGAAAGTTCTTCATAAAACTGAACTGCCTTCCTAAAATATGGTGCTGCATCCTTATCCAAATCTTTATGTGAACGTACTGGATCTGATAGATCTTTTGATACAATCTGAAAAGAAAAAACAGAAATCAACACAAATTTATTACTTTCACAAAGAAAAAACCTACTTTTATAATTCTCAAACAGTGAAGTCTACCAAGATGTAGGCTCTTGATAGTCATAGTGCTCATTTATTTTATTAAACTAGTTATTGAAAGTTCATATATCAAGTATTCCATGAAACATCAAAGAAAACAACAGCGATAAACAGTAACACAAGAATGAGGACATCAGGTTGCATCATGGGTTGTTTGAATGTGCATTTCGAAACTATTTATTGTAATTTGAGTATTCAATGTCAGCATCAATAATCAGATGATTAAATCCAGATATAGAAAGATGATTTCACATTTATTTCAGTTATCATTTTTCTTCCAGCAACTTCTTACATGTTTCTCCGAATCTGATTATTTCAATTCTAAATAAACAGAACATCCTACAATTACTTTCACTCAAAAACTTTGATAGCAAGGCTCTTTGTATAACCCTACTGAGTCATATTACCTAAATATAATGATCTACAGATACAAAGATAATTCCACTAGAACATAGTAGACCATATATGCAGTCTGATTACATGATCAACGAAATGTCGCAGAACTTACCGAACCAGGGCCTTCAGTGCAAGGACCACCAACCAATGCCACAATTCGAGCACCCGTACCAGGCATACACGACCCTAACAACCCCGCTGCAACACTCAACGCCACGCCAGTGCACCTCAAAGACCGATTCCCCGGCCCAACCGGCCACTGATCCGTACCTAACTCCTCCAAAAGCTTCACTCCAACACTCAAGTTAGTACTTAGTAATTTACAACAACAAAATCATTTAATTCGACATAACTCACCGAATGAATGATGTACGCCCCTTCGGAAGCAGGCAAAAAGAATCTCGAAACACCCGGATTCACCACCCCTTTCTGAAACCCTTGCCTCCTCCCACCCCCACCCACACCCCCACCCCCCAACCCCAACTGCTCCAAAACCTGATCTTTACTCACCTCCTTCGACCCCCGGAACACATACACCTTCGCCATATCCACACACCCCAGCTCATGCACCTGCACCTGCGTCCCAAACGACACAAACCCCACCAACGCATTCTCCGGAAGCAGCTCAAGCGCCTGCTGCAACGCCGATCTCGCAAACCCCAGCTCCTCATCAATCACACACGTATCAAGCACAAACAGATACACAGCCACCGAATTCGAATTGGGGATCGTGTGGTTAACATCTGAATTGGGGAAATTGTATTCGATTGTGGTGTATTGGGGGTATAGTTCAGCGGGGACGTTGGTTTCCGAGATGCCGGAGAAGTGGTGGGGGAAGTGGTTGCGTTGAAAGCAAAAGGGGCAGATCCAGATTAGGGCAGAGAAATCGACGCGAGAAAAGGGGTTGAGGATGGAGGCACAGGTTTTGCAGCGCAAAGGGGCGTAAGGGTTCGTGGGGATGTGGGGGTGGGGTCGGATCGGGGAGATTGAAGCGGCGAAAGGGATGACGCACTTGCTGGCTTCCACTTTGGTGCGGGGCCACGCGTTCCACGTCATCCGGACGCCGTCGATGCCCTCGGGATCGGCGGTGGCCATCTCCGTCGACATGTTTCGCCGGAGAAAATGGAGATTGGGGTGAATTGGAGATGAGAAAGAGGGGAGAAATGGAGTCAAAGGGTTGGATCTGTGATGGTGGTGATGGTGGTGGTGGTGATGGTGGTGGTGGTGATGGTGGTGGTGGTGGTGGTGGTGGTGGTGATGGTGATGGTGGTGATGGTGATGGTGGTGGTGAAGATCTTTGTATGTGCGTTAAAGATGAAACAGTTGGATTCTTGTTTTTGTCTTGGGAAAATTTTTATGATCTTTTTTGGAAATGTTTTCTTTCATTTGTTTATTGCTAGGGCTGGAAACGTACCGAGTCAAGTCAGGGTGGGTTCGAGCTTTACGGGTTTAAAAATTGAGCCGAGTCGGCTCGGCTCGGTTTGTTTATTTTAACGAGTTTAAAATACGAGCTTGGGCTTGACTCCTTTATAAATGAGATGAGCCGAGCTGACTCGCGAACCAATTTATTTATTTTTTGAAATTTTTTTGTAAATATTCATAAATAATATTTCTTACATTTGTGTATCTTAATTCGTTAAAACAATGGTATAGGATTGTTATTTCAAGAAGTATAATCATTTTTTTATACTTATAATTAGTTTCTCATTATAAAGTATCAAAATAACCTTGTGTATGGTGTATTTTATATAATATGTCATTAATTTGATTTATGTTTTATATAATTTTTAATTTTGATTTAAATTTAAACGAGCTAATGAGCGAGGCACGAGCCGAGCTAGCTGGCCTTGGCTCAAGCTCGGCTCGTTTACAAACGAGTCGATTTTGAGCAAGCCCCCGAGTCGCGAGCTTTTTTAAAATTCCAATTTATTGTTATTAAAAATTGATATTACAAATAAATTTACTGAGATATCTTGATGGTAAAATATTTTTCTTTTATTCAAGTCAAAATGTTGTATAATGTAAAGATTATGTAGTCTAAGACGTATATGTTTTACATATAGCGTTGGTAATGTAAAATATAATTTTAGTAATAATGTACATTAAGCATGAATGTCTCTAAATATACAAAGTAGATGGTGGAAGCCCTTGTGCCACACTAGTTTAAATAGTATCAACGAGCATGTCTATCGTTTCTTGAGGATCCATTGTCTTTGGATTGGATGTGTTCCTATTTTCCTTGTAGATATAGTAAGTTATTTGCCTATGCTATGAGCTTCATGGTTAATTTCCTTTTCAAATTAAGAAACTTCATCTTCATGACGCTTCAGATGACGATAACCGACTTTTTTACGTAGTGAAATTCTTTTGCATAGGTCTAATCGACTAATATCTACAAATCATAACATTAAGGTTGGAACAAGATCAAAAACAATATATATGAAGGTCATTAGAGGGTCGTACCTTATCATCAACCTTCAAGATTAAACTTTATGGCTTTTAAAGCCAAACACGTCTCAAACCCATAGTAACACTAACACATCTTAGAAAGAATTTGAAGACGAGCAAGATTATCAACCAACCAATTATGAAGATTGATGTCATATACATTAATGGTTGGATCCTTAGGGTTCACGAGTTTAAGATAGTAACTAAACCGAGGCGATCGACAAAAAATATAAAATCATTGAAGACCAAGAAAAATGGGTTTTCACGAGTTTAAGATCGATAGTAACTAAACCCATGCAATTGACAAATATTTATAACGTCACTTCAAAAAAAGTTTTGATGAAATAAATGCAACACATGAACACTGTTTACAACGTGACATGTAATTCCGATGGGTTATTGCGCCAAAAGGGGTGGGTTGACAAATATTGAACTTATATTCTTTTTAAAAAAGCAATCAAGTGGAGTTGAGTCAAAATGCTTGGTATAAAACATGACGAACACATTAGGATCAAGTTAACCTTTATTAAGAGCTTGAGGTCCATATTCACCACCAATACAATATTTTTATAAAACATGTCACGACCTGAACAATCATCTTGGTGTATGTAAGACATATCAATTTTACTCATTGCATTACACATAAACAAGAACAACGAAAAAGGTTTAAACGAACATGTTGATTAGAAGAGGAAAACGAACGATATCATGTGAACATAAAAGTCAAGCAAAAAGCCAATGTAAGACTTTATGCAAGAAAGGCATAAGGTCCCAACATTTTACGAAGACGAGAATCCAAGCGTATGAAGTTATTGTAAACACAATATGGTAATAGGGAAAAACCAACGCGGAGCTTCCGTGCCAAACCATATAGAACAAGGAAGACGAGAAAGGACAAACAACCAATATATGACTACTAATAGGTGACAAAAGACATTGTTTTAGGCTGGCAAGCCCAACACTCGACCTATTTATATGGATTAGACTGTCATACTGGGCGAATGATGACGCCCCCTTCTACTTCGTCTCATTTTCAAGACACGAATATATGTAAAACCAACAAAACTGCCCATAACAAACCATTCTAAAACGCGTGAGGAGCGACCGGCCCCACAGATATGGACACACAAATATGGACACGACTCGAGACGCGGAGCGTGAAGAGGAACTAATAAAAGACATGCTATCACTGCAATTACAATTTGCCTATTATATAAAAAACATAAGCAACATAATGAAAAGGAAAGAAAAGGCAATCCCATTAGGCCATTACCAACATTTAATGCAAACATTTAATGCAAACATTTAATAATAGCAACCAACAAACTACTTGCAAATCATATCCACTAGGTCTCGTACCATCATATAATAGACAAGATTATCCACTAGGTCTCATACCATCATATAATAGACAAGATTAATTATCGTATCCACTAGGTCTCATACCATCATACCATAGACAAGATTAAATTAGGGATTGCCGACCTGTTTAGGGCTGACAATTGTCGATCTGTTTGGGGCTGACAATTGTCGATCTGTTTATGACACGATTAAACCTGTTTAAAAATGATTTTTTTACATTTTAAAAAATAATTAAAATTAAAAGGCTAGACTTCATTATTTTACATTCTTGATTCATAAGAACATATAAAAAAATTTCTAAACATAATATATAGGTAGTTAAACAAATATTTTACATGTTTGATGCGTGAGCTACGCGCGTCATCTCTAAGAGCACTCACATCCCATTTCTTATTTTCATCCTTATAATTACACTAAAAATCACTAATTATTCTCTCTCCTTTTAATTAAATAATATATTTTATATCTTTTTTATTATCTTTTCTCTCTCTTCCACTCACAATCACTTTTAAAAATATTAAAAAATTTATAAAAGTTCCTTAAATTTACACATAAACAATAACATTTTTCATCTCCTCTACTCACAACCGCTTAAAATATTTCATATAATTTAAAAACTCTCACTCATATAATTTTAATATATAATTTTAAATAATGAGTTGGGAATCTCTAGCCGATAACAACTATCTTACTTAATATGATCAAATCAACGACCACTTTCCTACATTTTCAGCAAAAAGACATCGTTTAGCCAAGAAATCATGCTTTATTGCTTGATCCACTAACCCACAGTTCAATTTCAGTTCAGAGTTCAAATTAGGGTTCAAAATTGAACTTTGGGGGTTCAATCGCGTACCTTGAGGTTGAAAAATGAACATTCGAAACCCTAACCTTCAAAATTACTGTAAATTTCACACAATTAGGTATTAATTCTCACATCTTATTCATAAAAACCGTCATACAACACATCTCCACAATTCGATCGAAAAACACCCAAAACACACACACAACACACACAAAAACACACACTGTTTGATTACTTGTTCACCGGAGACGGTTTGAACCCTAGCAACTTCTTCGAATGCGCCCACGGCTGAACCACCACCTCCGCATCGAACACCTTCAGTTCACCGGACTTGGTGAACGCTTCAATCTTCAAGTAGTACTTCGTCCCCGCCACCACCTGCGTCTCCGCCGCTACCACCTTCGAGAACCTCAGATCTCCGGCGGCACTCTTCTGCGAACGTTGCTGCTGATTGTACTGATCCACCGAGTAGCTTCCGAGGTTTTGAATCTCTTTGTTGGTTTTCACGTCTTTGACCTTCGTTCTTCCTCCTGGAATCGCGTTTGTGAGGAAGGTGGAGGTGAAGATGAGGAGGAGTGTGAGGGAGATGGTGATTTTGGACATGGTGGATTGGGGGTTTACAGTTTACAGTGTGAAAATGGTGAATTTGGGTTGATTTGAAGAGATGAAGTGGTGCTGTGGGTTTATTATATGCAGCGGCGTGGGGTGTTTTGGGAAAACTATAGGCACCGAATTTGATGGATGATTATGGATAATCGATAAGCTTAAAAAAAAAAAAAAGACGGCACCGATACTACTAGAAAGGATAGTTTTAATATTGCACATACGTAATCCTTTACGGGGAACACTAAGGGGGTTAAGTGGTAAGTGGTTAATAACGTAATAAAAAATTCGTTAATGTGAGACTAGCCTATTTGGTAGAGGTTTCATGATATAACTTGGTGTAATTTAAGAGTAAGAGCAGAATAGATTTACCGTAAAAAATTAATTAAAAAAACCTAATAAAAAATTCCTAAAAATGTTAATCTTTCTATCGATTTCTCTTAAAATTTTCTTTTAAAAAAACCATCTTTTAAAAGGTTTATAAAATGCTTTGTCCCTAAAAAAACATTCTTACTTACTCTAGAGGTGTTCAGATGTACTATGAAGACAGTCAATCGTACTACAGAGTCCAGTTGTATTATAAAGACGTTTGATCGTTTAAAAAATTAAAAAAAATGAAAAAACAACAATTGAGGCGGAGGTGACTATGACATAATGTCAAATAAAGGTCGTGTCCGGTTGGGACAGTTTGAAGATAGTTTTTTTAAAATGATATTTTGAGAATGTTACACACTTGTGTAGTAAGATGACTTATTTGTTAAGTTTAAAGTTTTAACTTCTGTTATTCATAAGTGGTGTAGATTTAACAAATAGTTTTAAAATTTTATAGTATGTGTGAGTTCATCGTGTAAAAAAAGCAAGGAACCGGTGTGCTCATGTTAACATTAAAATTTTTATCAACCTCTAGTTAAGGGTTTAGTGTCATAATAAATATTAGTGTTGATTTAAAAATATGTATAAATGGTGTGTTAGTTAGGCGTTAAAAAAGTAAGTATGGATACAGATATAGAATGAATCAACTACACTATAAGTTATTATATTTTTATCACGAGCAAAAATCATACAAATATAACTTTTTAAGTGTGTTTTCGAATGTATAGCCAAATTAGATAAGTTTTACATTTGTAGTCATGCATATTTGGTCATTCTTTAATATATTTGTTTTGTGTTTATTATTAATTCTACAGTGATGAAACAAGTGAAATTCATCTCTGTATGCAGTTAATTGTTATTAGCATTTACTGTGACAGTGGCGGAGCTTGAGGCAAAGTTTAATGTATTGGGGGGGAGGAGGACAAAAGTAAACTATTTTAAGGGGGCGAACTCTATATCTATTAAAAAATTTCACTATTAGACCGACGATTTACACTATCGAGCCGAAAAATACACTGCTGGTGAAAAAAGAGGGGGCCCCCTAATGAAGCTTCGCCCCTGCACTGTGAAACTTGAATCTAGGAAGGATTTTGGACAACTATAAACCGGTTCGAGGAAGAAGGCTAGTTGCGGAGATGTGGTTTTAAATGTGTTGATTGGTAGTTTAACATGAAGAGGGGGTGACTATGACAAGTGCGTTAGAGTTTGATTTTAAATATGTTTAGTTAGGCTATTTGAGCTCACCATTAAAAGATGAATTTGAACTAATGTAATAGTTGGGTCAAATTAAAAGCAATTTGTTTGAGCTTTTACATGTTCTCAGGCGAGTCAACGAGAGGACACACCTTGACTAAAAGATTATTCGAGTTGATTTTAAACAAGTTTCATACTAGTTATATCATACTGACAACATACATAGTCGAGTAGTTGAGAACGTGGCCTTTAGATATTGACGATCAATGGGTTAAGCGGTTTATCCAGTTTCAATAACTTGACATGCTATATCATGTGTCATCTAAATGGTATATTGGTTCGTGTGTTTTGAGTTTATAAAATATAACAAAACCAATTATTTTTATGTAATTATAATCATTTTTTATGCATTTGTTTAAACTGATTAACAATTCTTTTTACAAATGTGAACGTATTACTTATTTTGGTTAGTCATAATTTATGTATTTATTTTAATCATGACAAATTTAGTTGGATATAAATTTATCAATTTAAATTTTATTTATATCATATCAATAATAGTGTCAATTATTCTTGAGTAATGGAAAACAGATAATCCTTCACAACAACCATTGTCAACAGAAAATCAACATCATTGCCCCACAGGCCATGACCTGAAATGAAGAATCATAAAGTGAAAATGGAGATGATGGTTATTAATTAATATATGAAGTTAAACTAGTTTTATTCCACCTGTCGCTTCGCGGCGGGATTATATCTGTTTTAACAACGATTTATTGTGGCTGAAAACAACCTTTTACTACGCCAATACAATAAACACCAACTCCATAATTTCATCATACATGTGAAACAAAAATAAAGTTAATATTACCCGCATAAAACGAAAAATACATACAAACATATTAACACGATCAACATAACAGTAAAACAAACACAGACCACCAACGCCAGTCAGTTAGGGTTTACGAAGACTCAGAACCTCGTTGTGGCTGCACCCAAGAAGAATGCCATGCCCAAACAACGAATACCTAGATGTCCTTGGCATCACAACCTCAACCAAATCCAACTAAATTAGCCGATCAATGGTGATCTACAGTCACACACACACACACATATGTATATATATATATATATATATATATTAACATTTAAAAAGTAAGGCAAAGAAACAATAGATTAGCATCTGAGATGAATCCACGACCACCATCATCGATGATATAGAAAGCATGCATAAAAAATCATGAAAACCATGAAAAAACCGGAGAGTTGTAGTGTTTGTAGCTTTGAGCTCTCGGATGTCGACATGTGCTAAGGCCATCATTATTGAGCAATTAATCGACAACGAACAACCATACACACAATTGATTCTAGACTATACCACCAGAAAGCAAACATAGCTCATAAATGTGTTCAAAAAGAGCACCCTCCAACAAACACGGGTCCAATCAGAGCCTTCATCGGCTGTAACCGGTGGCCGATAGGCTTACATGCCGAATCAGAGAAACACCACTGAAGTATAGCAGGGTTGCATGCCGGAAACGGGCAACCGAGACGCAAACCCTCTCACACGGCGGGACCCCCCCAAAACCCTACCTAGTAGGTCGAATACGGGAGGAACCAAAGACGGGAAGAAAGAGAGAGACAAACGATAGTATCACAGTCACTATCACCACAATTGTGTCCTTCTATATAAAGTAATTGCATCCCAAAAAGCAAATCGGTGCCAAAAATAAGCGGTAGGGCGACAATGGCTAAAACCGACGACCAAACCCCCTAAAAAAAGTGGTAGGGCCGGTGGCTGAGCAGAACTGAGATCTGCCTTCTCTATCTCTCTTTACAAATTCTGGATAGATCGTGATGGGGAAAGACAACAGAGGC
>BJCN01283557.1:0-14516 GCA_018326445.1 Flaveria brownii
TCAAAAAAAGTAAATGCTCAGTTTGCTTAAAGAATTGATATTGAAGGATTTGGGAACTGGTAATTTATGTTGTTATTATTAAGCTACAATTTACACAGTTTCTAATCATGTTTTCATACAATAACCAAACATAGTGATGTGGGCTATGTAGGAAGTTGGGCTTAACGTATATGGGCTTAGATTGTAAAAGTGGGCTGGCGAATTTAATCAAGGAAGTGATATTTTGTAAGGAGGTCAAGGACTTAAGGTCATGTGAATGGGCCTCAATAACAAGTACAATAAATTGATAAAAGCCCTTAGTTGACTAGTGTGTCACCCCACTTCCTGATATAGCTAGGTTTAAAAGTTGCAAGAGTTGTTTTGTTGGTGGTTGTTTCTCTGGTTATTTTAGGTTTCATGTTGTAATTATCGATGTTAGGGTCTGAATTTTTGACACAACAACGAAAATACGATACAAAAACTAACGATAACATTCGTGGTTGGGTTTAGCATAAACAAGTGTGGGTCAACTTGGTTGGCTCGGTGAAACCTGATGGGTTCATAGACGTGTTTATTGTTGTACTTTCAGGAGGTATTTGTTTCTTGTAGCAATGTAGCATGACTTAATTAGGTATATATGTCAAAAGGTGAAAAGTAACTAAGAAATGTGTAACATGATACGTAGTTTACATGTAACTATTTTATAGACATACGTGTTATATGTTTTAACCTTTTATTTTAAGAATAGTAATAATATGAGGGCAAGGAGGAAACAAAATCTGGTTATTAGAATGATATTCGTGTCAACCCGTGAATACATGAGTCGTCTTCAGATTCATGCTAATTTCACTTGTCAATCTACTAGAACGAATCTTTAAACAATTTGTAGCTTATGTGTTTTCTTTTTTCTTTCGTTTTCTTTTTATAAGATGTGCATAGTTTAGAGCTTTGTTGAAGGCATACAACTTGATGTTGCAAAAAACTATATATAAAATTTGGATATACTAATTTGGTATTTTTATGTTCGCAGGTAAAAATGATATTTGTCAAGAAGCTGGGCAGCAGTGTAAGCTCAATGGTCGTATGCATCAAGTTTGAAAGTTCTTTTTTCCAATTATTCTTTAGCAATCTGAGATTAGAACTTGAATGTGCGATTCTCTCTTTCATCTCTTCAACAACATAGTGTTCATCTTCTTCCTTGAATCGTGTTTATATTAGATTGATTAGGATTTCATGAGAGTGTTGTGTCCCATTATTTAGTTTCTTTACTCGTCTAGAAGACCTCGGGCGTCATGTGTCTTCGTTTCTCTTTCTCTTAGTCTTTAAAGAGTTTTGGTATTGTTAGAATTGGGGTTTTTGATGTATTGATCTTTTCTAGTTCAATATCTTTTTAGTATTAACTGTTTGTTTATTTTGGTTGGCGTTCTCATGAAATCTTAGAGTTTAGATATGTGAATAGTTCCATCTTGTTTAGTATATGTCTGTGTCTAAAATAAGATCTAAGTATTTTCAAGTATCTGTCGGTATTGAGAAGTTTGTTTATCTTATTTTCCAACTTGGTCCAACTTAGAGGTGCCCAAACACGGCACATTTTTATTCTCGTCAAAGCATTAATCCTTAGTTGAAGACACTTAAACTGTATAGCCCAAACACGACTCATTTAACACATTTATTTCAGTTTAATTTGCAGCTAGCGCGCCCCTTTTCTTTCCACTTTCTCTTAGTTAAGCTTTAAAGCCCCTGCTAGGATGGGATATTTAATGACGCAGGTTTGGAGCCTTATATACAAGGGGCTGGTCTCGATCCTACTTGGTGGTGGTGTTAAACGTGTCAAATGAGATGAGGAAGTATTCACTTAGTAAACATGTTAACCTGGTTGGTAGGTTTTAATTAATGAGCTAAATAGGTCAACAACTATTACACCCACCGAAAATAGGTATGTAACTTATTGATATCATTCTTACATAACGAAAAATCTTAAATATTCATTACATAAAAAGTACAATCTAAATAAGGACTTAGCAGATCTTAGAAAATCTTAAATAGAACTTGCACTCTAAATCCACACTATTCTTTTGAGGGGTAACTTTGTAAAATAGTAATCAAGTTATACAATTGATCTAATTATGTCACTCATAAAGTTTTTTGTTCCAATTAGATCACTCGTAAAAAATTTTATCCCTATTTGATCACTAAAGTTTTAGGATTATTCTAATTAGGTCAGTCATAAGTTGCAAAAACTAAAAAAATTAAAGTTTTAAAAAAAATTAACAATATTTATAAAAAAACTAAATTAATTAAAAAATTTGTGAATTATTTAAAACGCTTTAAAAAATATAAGTGACCTGATTATAACACTCCTAAAACTTTAATGACCTGATTGGAACAAATAAAAGTATTAGTGACCCAATTAGTACACTTTTAAAATTTTAGTGACCTATTATAAGAAATAAAAATATGAGTGATCTAATTGAAACACTATTAAAATTTGCTTATTATTCTGTGAAGTTTTCCCTTCTTTTGAAACCTGTATTCAATGTCCGCTTGTAATACATGCTCCAAAACATACGCCACGCTAAAAACATACGCTAGTCACTAGTGGATCCTGCAACAAACACATTTAACCAAAACTTCATAATACATAACTTGACATTATACATGAGCTCTTTGCACTGCATACTTTTACTCCAGGTAGACTATATAGACACATGTATTTGAGATTTATGTAATAACAAACAACTGAAATCACATAGATGTCGTAACAATAAATATAACCGGTCCCTGTTACGTGTATATACACTTAGAACTACTATAAGTATATACAATGCAATGTATAAATAAAAAATTTTTACATTAATATTATTTTTATTAGCATGTATTAATTATTAAATGTTAGCAAGAACTCACCCCTTTTCTTTTAGTACCTCAGTAGCTTTGTTTTTTTTCTCAAATGGTCAAACCTACAACCCTAGATGGATTTGCTCTTTTTTTTTTAAATTACTTTTGACCCACTTATTATCTAAATCTTATTTTTAATTATCTAAAACTATTTTTGGGTTTCCAACGAGTTAACTGCGTTGATTGGCTAATACTACTCAAAGTTTAAAATTTTAACTCAAATCATATATTGTCTCAAAATATATCTAAGGCCCATTGACCAGCTTTGCCTTGTGACCTACTTTGACCCATTTGAGCGGCTTTGACTCGCTTGACCAGCCTTGACTAGTTTGACCGATTTTGGCCAATTTTTATTGATTTTAATCAGTTTGACCAACTTTTAACATGTTTAGCAGTTTTTGACCCGTTTGACCAACTTTGCAGTTTGACTAATTCCTAACAGTTTGACCAGCTTTAACATGTTTACCTGTTTGATGCATTCTGGCGAGTTTTGGGTTTTTGACACGTTTATGTGTTCGACCCATTCTTTGTCCATAACACGTTTAAGATTGGTAGGTAATAATCTTATTGAACTAGTTGTATGTGCAACAAGGATCTTACCAATGTAGTTGGTTTGGTGATGATACTCTACTCACTTTGTCCTTCCTAACATCGTATTGTAATCACATAAACTTTACTTCTTCGTGTGGATACTTACTTATATAAAGTTTCATTCATTTCTAAGTAAGGTTTTTCAGCGTTAAGATGACGAGGGTTGTAGAAGCACCCAATGAACCTCGTGATCTGGTTACTTTTTCCTGTAGGTAATCATAACCATCAGACTTTAAAATTATGCTTAACCCTTATCCATTTTGCTATAGTTTTGATTATAAAACTTCTACGTTGGAATATTTATTCTTACCTCTAAACCTTATCTACCTTCTGTGCTTCCTCCTAATTCACCCTATCATCCATAAGACCATAACTCATGATGTTTTCATATGTAATTAGCCTTGGATAACTCAATCAATCATTTGAGTAATAGTTTTTGAGTTTTCATGAGCAGCCAAAGCAAGTTATATCAAAGAGAGGCTTCTTCCTTGCTTCCAATCAACGGATACACATACACACACCCCACTTCAGATTGCAATCTCCTCTCAACTTTGATGACGATTTTAAGTGTGTTCATTAGTTAATTTTTAAAGAAATGTTTTTTACTTTATGCATAACTGGAATGAAGTAGGACCGGTTACAACATCAGACACGTGTTACGCTGAAAATAGAAGTGGAATAGGCTTCATTTGCATTGCAAAGAAGAATAGAACTAAAAAGGGGTTGTCCCATTTACTGTATAGTGTATTCTTTGTCATAAATAAGTATTTTTATATCTTCTCGTGGTACTTTTGCTTATCAAACTTAATAGACTCTTAGTAATTAGTTGGGTATTCCAAGTTACCGACCTTATTAAAATTTCATCCTTGAATTTTTTTTAGTGGTAAAAAAATGGGGGTGTTTCATTCTTATTTCATCCTTTTGCTCCCATGTCACCTTTTGCTCCCATGTCGACTTTGATCCATGTTAGGAGTTCTATTTCACCGTACCTAAAGATATTTTCTTTTCCTTAACTTCCAAATCCTTTGGTCAATGATTTGAGCTAGCTCCTCTATAAAAATAAAACTTTTCATTGATATGAATGTCCATGGGTAATTTTAGCGTTTCATTTGACAAACACTTTCTCAGGTTTGACGCATGGTAGGTGCCATGAATACTATTTAATTCCTCACGTAGTTTTTTTAGTAAGGAACCGATGCAATTCTTGTGATATTTTCAAAAGATCCGATGTATCTAGGACTTAGTTTCCTTTTTTTTTCCAAACCTAACTAAGCCTTCCTATGGTGATGCTTTTAGCATGACTAAGTAACCAAAATTAAATTCTAATGGTTTTCTCCTCTTGTCGGCGTAACTTATTTATCGATCCTAGGTCGCTTATAATCGTTCCTTGATTTAGACCACCTTATCAGTTATCTCTTGAAAAAATTCGGGCGTAGATAACTGACTTTCACCTACTTCCATCCAACATATAGGTGATCAACAATTCATACCATAAAGTGTTTCAAAGGGTGCGACTTTTATACTTGTGTGGTGATTTTTATTATACGAGAGTTTATTTAATGGTAGATGACTATCTCGATTACCATCGAAATCAATTACACATGCCTCACATGTCTCCTCTATTGTTTGGCTAGTTCCCTCGCTTTAGCCATCTATTTAAGGATGATAATCTGTGCATGAATTCAATCATCTTCCCAATTTTCACTAGACACTTTGCCAAAATCATGAGTTAAATCGATTATCCTAGTCGGATATAATGGAAACAAGTATTACATGCCTAGTAACTATTTTATCCACATGAATCTTGGCTAATTTTTCCATCTTAAAATCTTCTCTGATGGATAGGAAATATGCTAACTTAATTAAGCAACAAACTATTACCCAAATATAATCATGGCCTTTCTTGGTTTTTGAAAGTTTAGTACAAATATCCATCGCTATGTTCTTCTATTTCTACATTGGTAGCTCTCATTGTGGCAGGTACTCTAACGGCTTTTAGTGTTATGCATTGACTTGTAAACATGACATATAATTTTCTACATGTGCAGCTATTGACATCTTCACTCCTTTTAGGTTTTTACACATCTTGTCTCTATCCAAATGTAATTAGCTTTATAAGCTTCATCTATAAATCTATAAATATATATATATCTTTATCCACCTTTTACTGGAATCCACATTCTACCGTTCAACCTTAAAATTCTATCCTTTCCTGGGCTTAAACAAATTTTCTTGACTAACCATCCTTTCATTCTAAATATTCGTATCTTGTAAGACCTTTTTTTGTTGATGTGTTCTATTAAACTTTCTTTTACATCTATCCTCATTGTTAGAACTTTAATAGGTGTTTTTCTTTCGTTCTTACCTTAGGTACATGTGACTACGTTAGCCTTGCTCGGATAGTTCTAATATCATAATCATGATCATTTAGTTGTTCCATCTATTTTCATTGTCGCATATTTAACATCTTTTGGTTGAAGATGCCTTACATGCATTTATAATTAGTGTAAATCACACACTTTGTGGTATAAGTAGTGTTTGCATATATTCAAGAAAATGACTACTACACGCACTAGGTGTTAGATGGTGTAAATCTTTTCATGTACTTTTAATTTCCTTAAAGCGTAGAAAATTATTTTATTTCTTTTCATTAACACACATCCAAGCCGTGGTGAAATACATCACAATAGACTATAAAATCTTCCATACTTGAGGGTAGATCAAGATTAGAGCACTATAAGTGGTGCTTTAGGATTTTATATTCTTCTTCTTCTTTGATTCACTGTTTAAATTTTATTGTTTTCTTAGTGAAGACTGTCATGAGTGGTAATTGTTAAAAAATCTTGCATAAATCTTTTGTAGTATCTGCAATACCAAGGAATCTATGAATTTTGGTTGAGGTTTTAGGAGTCTCCCATCTGACTATTGCTTCAATTTTTGTATGATCAACATGCATACCTTTCTTATTTACCACACGCCAAATAAATTGAACTTCTCTTATCCAAATTCACATTTAAAGAATTTAGCATAAAGTTGTTCACTTCAAAGTATTTCCAAAATTATTCGAAGATAATGCTCATGATCTTCCTTCTTATTTGAATATATCAATTTCTCATCGCTAAAGACTATTACAAAGATATCAATTTAATGTTTACAAACCCCATTTTTTAAATCCATGTATGCCGCTAAAGAATCCTTAGACTGAACAACATTACGAGAAGTTTGTAATGGCCATATCTAGTTCTGAATGTTGTGTTTGGTATATCTTCTTTTATCATTAGCTAGTGGTACTCGGATCTGAACTTGCCCCTCCCATAGACAAATTGTCGATTCTTGGCAGTGTATATTGATTTTTAATTGTAACTTTATTTAGGTGTTGATAATCGCTATACATTCGTAATATTCAATCTTTCTTCTTAATGAACAAAACACATGCTCCATTAGGCGATGAACTTGGTAGAATGAAGTTCTTACCCAAGAGCTCTTGTAATTGCTTTATCTAACTCTTGCATTTATATCAAGACTAATAGATAAGGTGCTTTTGCAATTGGTTTAGTGTTGGGCAATTAACGAGTCTCAAACTCCACTTCTCTAATTGGTGGAAGTCCCGGTAAATTTTTAGAAAATACTTTTAGATATTCTACTACTATTAGCACATATTATACCTCCTTCTTTTGTTCAACATTTATAGTGTATGTTAGGTAAGCAGCATACCCTTTTCTTAAAAAAAGGCATTCCCTTACTTCCATGTTACCAGGTAAGCCGCACACTCCTTTCTTCAACTTAATAAGTTTGGTTTTAGACTCTATATTGAAAGTGATAAGGTCATGTTGATCAAGAAATGGGTATTTATTGAAAAAGGGTATGTCCTTAATTCCATGTTTAAATTAAGTGTAATAATTGTGAAAAATAACATGAATAACAAGGCTAGTACTTCTAGTTACATGCTTGAGTTGTCTAAAATTTTTGGTTGGCATGCACGTCTTGGTCATGTGATTTTTTGAACCATGAAACGCTAATAAATTTAAATAGCATTCCAAATTTCAAAATCAAAATGAATTAAAATTCACTAATGTGTATAGAAGCCAAATCTTCTAAAAAACCCTATAAATTAGTTGTAAGAACTACCAAACCACTTGATATAATTCACACCGATGTGTGTGATTTAAAAGCATACCCACAGAGGTGGAAATAAGTACTTCATCACTTTTATTGATGATAGTAGAATATATTTGTATGTATACTTACTAAAGAGTACTAATGAACCAATACATAATTTTGTCTTGTATAAGAATGAACTTGAGCGTCAACTTAACAAGAAAATCAATGGTTATGTGAAGTGATAGGGGAGGTGAATATGTCTCATTATTTACAGATGTGTGCACAAAATGGAATTATCCATTAGTGTACTTCTCTTTATACTTCACAAGCAAATGGTATTGTGGAATTAAATAAATATACATTGAAAGAGATAATAAATGCCACGTTGGTTAATTTTGAGATGAGCCCAAACATGAGGGGAGAGGTCATACTCGTGGCTGCCTATCTTTTGAACAAGATACACCACAAGAAAATGATGAAACCCCTTATGAGTTACGAAAAAAAAGAGAAAACCATCATATAAATACTTACACTTATAGGGGTGCCTAGCCAATATGACTATATTACGTCCTAAGGCACCAAGGATAAGACCTAAACCTGTAGATTGTATATTTATTCATTATGCTCATAAAAGTAGTGCATATTGGTTTCTTGTACATGAATCCAATAATCTCGGCGTACACAAGAACACCATAATGAACACTGAACATGCTTCATGGTTTGAACATGTGTTTCCCTATAAACAATAATAACACATAAGCTTATCGACCTCAGTTGAAGATGAGGTTCATGAGACTACATGAATGACCTTGGTGGAAGAAGTTAAACCAAGAAAAAGAAAAGGTGGTTGAAAAATCATTTGGAGCAGACTTCATGATGTACAAGGTTGAGGGTAAGCCCAATACCTACCAAAGGACCTCAATGGGTAGAAGCAATAAAGAATGAAAAAGATTTCTTTTTGTAAAACCATACATGGGAATTAGTATATCTTTCTTCTGGTTGTAAACCATGTGGATATCATTGGATGTTGAAAAGGAAAATGAAACTGATAGTAGTATAGATGAATACAAGGTGAGGTTAGTGATTAAAGGATTTAAATAAAAAGAAGGTCTATATTTCTTTCATACTTACTTTTCATGACACGAATAACCTCTATAAGATTAGGTCTTGCAATAGAGGCTTTGAGAAATTTAAAAGTTCACCAAATGAATGTAAAAATGCCTTTCTAAATGGAGATTTAGAAGAAGAAATTTACATGGAGCAACGTGAGGGTTTCTTCGCTCCTGGTTAACATGGAAACATATGTAAATTAGTCAAGTCTTTGTATGGCTTGAAGAAAGCTCTAAAATAATAACACAAAAAGTGTGATAAATATGTATATTTGAAAGACACAAATGGAAGTCATGTTAGCTTATGCCATTATGTAGCTAATATGTTTATCATTAGAAGTGATGATAAGATGATCAAATCTACTAAAGACATTAAAAGCAAGGTTTGACATGAATGAAAATCTTATTATATGGACAAGATTACTAGAACCTAAAAATAGTCTTGTGTTAAGTCAATCTCATTATATGGATAAGATTCTTAAGAAGTTTAATTTGGAGGACACTATGAAAGCTAAGACTTTGGTTATTACCACCACCCATCTAAGTAAGATCAAAGGTGAAGTGGTTATTCAGTTAGAGTACTCAAGAATCATTGGTAGTTCAATGTATCTTATGACGTGTACTAGACCCGACCTGGCTTATACTATGAGTCCATTAAGCAGATATACTGGTAATCCATGTTCTATACATTTGAAATGTATAACAAGGGTTCTAAGGTACTTGAGATACACAAGAGATCATGGACTACATTATCACTTAAATCTTGCTATAATCAAAGGACACATTGATGCTAACTAGATATTGGATATAAAGGATTCAAGATCAACTAGTGGGTATTTTTTCACCTTTTGTAGTGCGGCTATAGCTTGAAAGTCATCTAAGAAAACACTTATAGCTAGATCCATGATAGAATTTAAGTTCAACACCTTAGATAAAATTGATGAAGAAGCGGAATTGATACGCCAATTTATGAAAGACATTCAAAGATGGCCATAGCCTTTGTCGATTATTTGCATGCACTTTGACAGTCAAGCATTTATTGGAGAACTCAAGCTCAATGTACGATGTCAAATTAAGTCACGTTAGACGTAGACATAATACGGTACTACCAACTATTGTCAATGGGGTTTATCACGATTGACTATGTGAAGTCCAAAGCTAAGATTGTGGACCCACTAGTATAGAGTTAGTTCCTAAGTCATCAATTGGAATATGACTAAAGCCCGTGAAAAAGGGAGCGTCATAGAAAAACCTAACCTCTACAAATAGAGATCCCAAGATCTAAGATCAACAGGACAATCTAACTACATGAACTATGGTCACTATGAGGGGTAATGCAAAACACATAAAAAGGAACATAAATACTTCTGAGTCCATTCGCATACCAAATAGTGATTAACCATATCACAAAGAACCTAATGCTTTTAATTATTATTAAAAGTCAACTGTGTCAAGGGAGAATTATGGTCGCTTTTAATGGAATTGTTGGGGACATAATTCCTATAGCTCTCATTGAACCAAGCTAGTGATCTATAACTAGAATGGACACAACTATGAGTGGTTGACCAGACCAGGGATATTATTGTGTCAAGTATATGGCCATCTACATAAATGATGGTTGGTTCAAGGACATCACGTCTACCAAATCACTAGGAGACTAAGTATGCATCATAATGGAGGGTTCAAAACTTACACCTACCTATCTAAAAGTATTTTACAGCTAAAGTTGTATCTTGATATTAAGAAACTATGGATCGAGTTCGATCCTCGTGGAAGATTCGTATAGAAAATACGTGAAATTAGGTTTTTCGCATGAGAAAAATGAGGCTTTGTTTATTTTCATATGTAGGGGATTGTTGAAATATTTATAATATGTGAAAATAATAAATAAAAGGTAATTTAGTTTTAGTAAAATCTTTCATTTTGTATTTTATTTACAACTTTAGGTGTTTTCTCATTGAAAAACAACTTTTGGATGTTTCAAAAAGATCCGCGTGAAGTGAATTGAATTAGGGTTATATTGCAACCCGATTTATAAACGGGTGGTTCAAAAAGATCCGCGTGTTCTTTGTAAAGAAATTGGAGACTGAGTGATATGCGGACACATGGCATTGATAACCTAAAATCGTGACGCATGGACTGAAATAGCTTAATATGGTGACACATGGCTAACCCCCTTTTCTTTTATTATGTATAGATATATATATATATATATATATTTTCTTGGGAGTTAATGTTAAATTTTATTGAGGGTAGTTCTCGAAATTTCATGGGAGTCGTCGTTGAAATTACATAGAGGTCCGTCTGGATCGGATCACAGAAAGACTAATAAAATTATTTATTATGGGGTGCGGGTGACCCCTATCCATAAGACTAATAAAAAAACGACCGACTGAGAAGAACATAAGGTATATTCAATAAAAGAAACATATTCCTGTCGAAAACGTCCATTGTGCGTAACTTGTAGGAAGGGAGACGATGACAATGCTACCAAGACAAGAGGAAAGGATAAGGGACCCCACATTTAAGTTATTGCCTATTGACAATTTCACATCAATTTCTTAGACGTGTTTGAACAACTAGTTTCAGATGTTAGTGGCAAGAAAGTGTCAAAATTCTTGAAGTTATCGAATGGGTCCACTTCATTAGATGAAAAAATTAAAATCTATCAGATAAGTTTAATTTTACTTTTTAAGTTTTGTTAAAAATAACTATTTTCTTTAAAATATTAAAAATATCAATAAACCTTCAAAAGTTTCATAAATTATCCAAAAATTTTATTAGTTGTTTCAACTTTATTTAAGATAATGAAAGTTTTAAAATAAAATTAAAACAACATATGAAAATTTTGAAGTTAAATTGATGTTTTTAATCTTTTGAAGAAAAATAATTACTTTAGTCAAATCTTAGGGAGCAAAATTGAATTGACTCTAAAATCAAATAGAAATTGATACATTACGAAATGTACTTGCGTTTTATAAGTTATTTAAAAATTAAAATTGTTTTCATAAAAGTTAAAGAAACTATCGATAAAGTAAAACAAACAAACAAACAAACAAACATACCCAGTGTCTCCCGCTGAAGAGCAGGGTCTGGGAGGGGTATATGGTGGCAAGTCTTTCCTCTATCTAGAAAGATAGAGAGACCGCTTCCGAAGAGTATCGATAAAGTAATATACATTTAATAAACCTTCTGTAAAAATTCACGATCCAACAATAAATTTTTAATTTCTTTTATAACCTTCTCTTTTAACTTTTAGAAACTTTTTCTTTAAACAGTGAATTATTTTCTTACTTACAAAAACATGCATTCAAATTATTTAGAAAAGTATATTCAAATTATATACAAAAAAGTTAATTTTCTTAGTTACAAAAACCCTGTATTCAAATTATATACAAAAAATATATATTTTTTTTCAAAAATGAGTGCTAAACATTTTATATATGAAACAATTAAACATTTTATTATACATTTTTGAAAAAAAGCTAAAAAAATCCTATTTAGAAAAGCTGTCTAAAATTTCAAGAAATCATGTTTAAAAGATTTGATAAACTATTTTTACAAAATATTTATCCAATGAGAATAAGAGTGAGAAACAAAAAAAAGTTAAAAAAACATTATTTGGTAAATATTTTTACAAGTATACCATTTTAATAAACTATTTTTCCTCTTACACCATTTTTGTTAAAAACTCAATAATATGTAACATTATTACCAAAAAACCGAATCATAATTACGGAAAGGATCCATAATAGGAGGAAGTAGATTGTGGAGAAACACATGAATTAAATTGAGTTGTGTAGTTTGGGTGAGAAAAAAAAAATCCTAGAAATAAAGTGTCCTCCAAGTTATTTTTTATTTAAATAGTAGTATAGAAACTGGTATAAATTTGTAGCTAGTAATCGATATGTATAAATTATAAAGCAAGTTATGACATAAATTATGATTACATTTTCATAATGTTTTGTATTATAAAAAATACATTTTTAATAAGTAGAAACATGTATTTTATTATTAAAAAATTTAAAAAGGATATACAATATAATTAGTATTTTATGTCATCATTTAGGAGGACAAGTTATGGTGATGAATGTGACAACATGTTTAGCAATTAATATTTAAAAATTAAAAATATTTTTTAAGATAACATATAACTGTGATTACATAAAATTAATCATCTTAACTAATAAAACTAAACAACAATTTTTATTCTTTCGTCTTTAAAAAACATTTATTTAAAAGTTTCTTTTAAACATTCCATTAAAAACTATTTTCCAAACAATGTCCCTTTTAAACAATTAAGCACAATAACTAATCACCAAATAACCTTTACCATAAGCTAAAATCCACATCTCTATTAACCTTTACGCAATTACCTACTACCAGGGCTAAACTTTTTACAAGTAGTGTAAAAAATTTTTGGTTTTATGTAAAAACAAATAAATTTACGGTAACATTTGTGATCTTTCACCAATTCACTCTTCAAGGTAATATTTTTAGTTTTTTTCTTTATTACACTATAAAATTAAGGATTTAGGGTTATGTTATTTAATTTCTAATATTGAAGTGTTATTTAAGTGTTAATTTGTTATATAAATATTATTGGTTATTTGGTTCGATTTCTAATATTTCGGGTTTAAGTAATTAGGTATATGAAGTATGGATTTGAAAGATGAATTCTAGATTTGATATTGAAATTAGATATTTGAATTGTGTTATTTCTAAGTGTAATTTGTAATCTTATTGTATTATTTGTTGTAAAATTACGAATTTGAAAGATAAAAAACAAGTTCTTATTAGTAATTTTTTCTAAAACAAAATTTTAAGACTAGAATATTGGTTCTAATAATGTTGATGATATTATGTCAACAACTCATTCAAGTTCATTTCATTCGGCTTCAATTCCTTCGATTTCAATTCCATCGGATTTCAATTCCTTCGGGTTCAATTTCTTCGATCGAAAATAGATTTGATTTTGAATGATATTCTTTCAGATCCTTTTATTATCGTGTTTTTTTATTTTATTTATATAAATGTACGATACCCATTTACCCCTATCTTTGGCATTGAGAAATAAGTAGTCGATGAACCAAAAAAGTCCAGTTGTGTAGAACATTTTGAATACTCCACCAGGACAAGAAGACTCAATGAGGAGTTGCGGGTCACCCACTATCAACTAAAGCGTTACTAACACGATTGAGATATATTTTTATTATATATTTGAAATTAATTTGGTTTTATGTTTATATGAGGTTAGAAATACATGGGTAAAACTAAAAGTGAACAGATTAAAATCAATAGTCTTTATAAATGTATATTATTTGTCATTAGTTATTGATGAAATAACGAATAATAAAAATTTAATAAATTATAATATATATTAATCTCTTTGGTCGGTGGCTACAGTGCCACCGTACCAAAGGTGATGCACAGGGTACAACTTTCAAAGCAAGCACAAGTTCAAAAGCACAATGTACAACACAACTTTCAAAAGCACAATTTTACAAGCTGTGATGGTTGCGGTGGTGGTGTTGATGCGGTGGTTACGGTAGTGGTGCGGCTGCGGTGGTTGCTGTAACATCTCGTATTTTACGAGGTTATATTTTTATTTTTATTTTTATTTATTTATTTATTTATTTTATAATAATAATAACAATAATAATGATAAATAATAATAATAATAATAACAATAATACTTAATAATAATAATAATAATAAATACTAAAAAAAACATTATTAATAATAATAATAATAATAGTAATGATAATAATAAGTTCAGGGGTGGTTTATATAATTTATCAAAATTAAAAATCAAAGTTTTGCATCAAATGTTAATAC
>BJCN01283607.1:0-10475 GCA_018326445.1 Flaveria brownii
TAATTATATATATAGTATATTATATATATAGTTATATATATAATCAAATATAAGTAATTTATATACGATTTTTATATGTATTATATAGTTATATATAAAACTTAACTATATTTGTATATCTAACACACTAATTTATGGTTCAACACCCCGTTTTTACCAAAAAAAAACAAAATCCGGTCCGAACCGGTACGGTTTCCCGGTCCGACTACCCCGATCGAACCGGACCAATCCCTGGTCAAACCGGTCGGACCAGCCGGTCCGATCCAATTGTGAAAACAATGATGGTATGTGTACACCAATGGGAGTATATTGTACACTTGTAATTAATGGTATCATTGGTTAATATGTGGTATGTTGAAGACCCTGAACTCATGAAGCATCTTCTTCTATGTGATCATGATAGTACTCTAACTTCTCAAATTTTGAGAAAAAATAATCATATCTAACCTTCACTGTTAATGTTTTTATCAAACTCCTGTACATACTATTCCATAAAGGTCTTTGTAAGGAACCCAACCATGACCGAAACAAATCTACGACGAAAGAGATATGACACTAGAAGTTGTGTACTTTTTCTACTTCCATAAATTTTATAAAACTAAAAACTTTCTCCTAACTAATTTTCTAAATAGCACTTGCGTTTATAAAACTTGTACAATTCAAATAATTCACTAGGAAGTATTTAGGGTTCTAATATACAAACACCCCACTTTATAAATCGACACCCCCAATACGTATCGTATAGAACCATACATAGCGTATAGAGTCGAATACACTGAAAACGAGGAAAATTCAGAGGCGGCTATAAGTATGTTATACGCCTCATACAACCCTATACAATCACATACAGGATTATACGACGCGCATAGCGAATTTAAACATTGGCTATGTGGGAAAATTTTCTGAGGGCTGTCAAAGGGGTTATACGCCTCATGTAGGGCTATACGACCCATCTATACTTTGCGTATGATGCTATACGACCCGTATATAAATTTGAGGTATTGATTTATAATTAAGGAGTGTTTAAATATTAAGGCCCATCTTATTGAATGCTTCCACTGGACACAAAAACCAATACAAAAATACAAACAATAAAATTGTTTGGGTGATACATTACACCACCAAAGGTGAATCTCTAATTGATGCAAATGATTTATGTCTCTTTTTTTTCTTTGAGAGATGCTATATCACTGACTAGTGATATTGATTTATAAAAACCTGTGACGTATCATTTTTGTGTATCATGGACTCAGCGATACCGCGATACCCCATGTATGATATATCGCTGGCTCAATGATATTGGGACACATGACACCTTATGGTTGGTAGAATTAATTGATAATCTTAATTTTCAATGCTATACTTGTAAAATTGGATGGTCAAAAGGTTATTTTGATAATTTTTTCAAATATATATCTTTTATTTTTAATAATTCAATGTTCTTGATATTTCCGATTTGATAATTAAATGGTGTTGCCTAGTTTCATACTCACCGGGAATATTTCTTTTAAATTTATGCCAAATTATTCTTCTAACTATATGATATTATTTGTGTTTAAAAACCATTGTTTTCTATTTAGTGATTATAATATTATTAGGATGTTGATTTTTATGGAAGGGAAACATATAATATATTATTTTGTCTTTGGAATTGAGAGATAAGAACCCCTAAAAATATTGGGTTTTTTCTTCAAAGAAAGTAGATAAGGCAGAACACTTTTAAATAAAATTTAAGAAGAAAAGAAGGAGATGATATAATATAAAGTAAAAAATCGATACAAGTAAGAAAGCAAAAGTTTAGAATTTGGTCAAGGGTTTAAAGATTATTCTTAGTAAGCAGGATTGATCAAGATTAATAACAAAGAAGTATGTTTGATTGACAATAATAGAGAAGGAAGATTGATTATCATTAGCAAAATTCGAGATTGACTATCATTAGCGTTGCATATTTGAATTTCAATAGCGAGGTAGGTTTGATAAGACTCAGGGAGATAAAAAGAAACCAGGCTTCTTTTCAATCAAAGAAACACTTTTTATGGTTGAAAGTTCACCCAAGAACACGAACGAAGAAATTGAACAACTTGCAGATCTTAATAATGTTTCATTCCAAGAAGCAGTGGGAAGATTAAAGGCTTTTAAAGAATGCACTAAAAAGCAAACTAAGAGGAAAATATATCTAGTAAACTACTATTCACCAAAGCAAAAGGAAAAGGGAATGTTTGACACCATAAATGTGAACATCACGGTTGCAAAAACTCGAATCAAGAAGGCTTAGGACCGGTTGAGGCAAAGGCCAAGGATCCGATAAAGGTCTAGGCAATAGTCTAGTATAACGGGACAAAAGTCACATAAAGTTTCACAAATGTAATGAACTTGGACATCACATGAATTAGTGTCCAAAATGGAAAGAAAAAGAGGAAGCTCGTGTAATTCAATGCGAGGAAGAAAAACTTATGCTGTTATGAATTGGAAAGATGAAGACTTTCTCATACTTAATTTAGTTTAAGGGGAAGTGTTGAAGGTTTATACTAGATTAGTTAGTGTATTTATATGTTATCATGAGTTAATATGACAAATTGTATAATTAGGATTAATATAGCTAAGTTATATTAGTTACTTGGTGGTTAAGTAACCCGGTTAGAACCAATGGAGAGAACCCACAAAGTTTGTACCAATAAATACATTGTAATATCCTCATTTGACACTTGATGATCTGTTTTTACAAGAACAAATTCTCAGCAATTCATCCATTGTAAATCTATGTTTGATCCCTCTTTACCAACAAGATGTAGCAATGCAGTTGTTTGAAGTGTTGGATGGTCTATTGTGCTTGAATTAGAAAGCTGTTAGGTTTCGTGATAAACTTCTTTAAATAACTAAAGTCCTTCTCACTCATTCCCTGGACTGGTTTCGTGATGCACTTGTTATCCTTATGCTCATACACCAGGCCCGCATTCTTGAGCCTAATTCACTTTGTTTCAAGATCTATTCCATCATCTTATAGTTTATAACTTTTGGGTTTGCATCTATTCCATTGTACCTTGTGTGGGAGAGTGGTGGGAATACATAACACTAAGGGGCTGTTTGGTTCATAAAATGTTTATGATAAAATTAAAATCTATCAGAGGAATTGAAATTCGAAGAAATTGAAACTAAATCCTATCATGCATCTGGTTGGCAGAATGCATGGAATTTTTTAACGTAATCCTGTTTGGTTGAAATGAATTAGAATGTAAAAAGTAAAAAATGAAAGAATTACCCCTTATTGTATTTTTTAAGATTTTTTATTTATAATAATGGCTTTAAAATAAGAATAAATACTCTAAAAATTTATAAACTTCTCACATTTTATATTAGTAGTTTCAAAACTCGTTAGGCGCTGTCAGGTCGGGTGACTAGGGAATTCTGAGTACCCAGTCAAGGCCGGGAGTACTTAGAAGTGATAAATTATAAAGAAAATAAATTTCAAAAATAAAAAACTATGTTAAATATCATAAGTTTGCTAATACTCCTAAAAATATGTGATCTATAAACTCTAATAAAACAAGGTTTTTGAAGCCATTTGTCATTCTCTTAAACCACCAATTTAACACGTGTCACACTCTTACACCATCTTTATTTTCAATTTTTTAATATATTAAATTCTTACTATAGTAGACATTTAATTTAAATATATTACCATACTCACATACTGATTTTAGATTATAATTTATGGCCTTCATTTAACCTTTTACATTATGTCATAAAAATTCAATTTAACCATATTTAATTTAACTTCTATGGCATTGTTCCTCAAATTCTATTTAACCTTTTATATTTTGTCTTAAGAATCTATGAATTTTCCTCTGTATTGCTTTCTAAAATAAACTCCTTTAATAGATTTTTATTTTATAAAATTTTTTATTCATCAATTTTGGATTTCTTACTGTATAATTAATTGACCCAATTATAATATATTTATCAACTTATCAAGGTATCAAATATTTAAGGATTATATAGTATCTAACATTAGTCTGATAAGTTATCTATTGTATATTAAATTACATTTAAATTTATTTTTGTTAACTTGCAGTCATTACTATCTCTATATATCTCTGGAAATTACAATGCTTTTTAACTAAAACTCCTTTAATTTAGTGGATTTTTATTTTATTAAATTTTCGACTCACCAAAATCGGTTCATGTAAAATTAATTAATCTAATTATAATATATATTTATCAAATTATTAAAGTATCATATATTTAAGGACTATATAGTATGTAATATTACTCGCATACATTATTAATTGATCCAATTATAATATATTTATCAATTTGCAGGATCGATACAAGTCACTTAACACAAAGGTTCTCTCTTAAACTCAATAAGTTACACTCAAACGATGAAGCAGAATCTTCTAAGAGTTGATAATAATATACTAAGTAAGCAATACACAAGAACATGTTTTCAAGATACTTGTATATATTAATTCTCAACTCAAAGTTTACAAGACTCTTATAAGCATGCTCTTATAAGCTCAGAATGAAAACTATATATACTACTATCTACAACCGGTTATACTTGAAAAACCAGCTGGGAAATACAACTAGACAAGATACTACAGATGCTAGAAGTATGTAAACTAAGATAAAGAATTATCCTAGTATTAGGTAGTCATGACAAGTCAATGACTTACCTTTTGTCACCAACTAAAGTTGGCAACTACCCACATGGAGAAGTTCCATACAGTTTGTCAGTGTAGAAGTTGACTGATAGACACCTTACTTTATTCACTCATCACAGTTGTTACTTCCAAAGGTGGGAAAACTTCCAAAGACATAAAGTCTTCCGAAGCTACTTTGGCTTCAGAAGGAATAACTCCTTCGAATCAGCTGCTTCCAGTCTTTATCTTTTTTATACTTCGGAAGAGTAAACATAGTCTCGGAAGACTAAGTTTCTCTTTAAAAGTTTTTCTAGTCTGGGCTTTTGAAGGTGATGGACTTATCTTCTGAAATGTAGCTTTCTCTTCGGAAGTCCTTCATAAATTATACCAAAATCAAGTTAAGTGTTTGTTTTGGTTGCACCAGCCTTATCAGACCCAATAAACTCCCCCTAGGCTAATGCTACCAAATCATTCACTTATCCTTCTTCTTTAGGGTTTCGCTCACCAATGCCAGAAAGTCTGCACTCTTTTATTTGTTTTCTTCTGTGGCAATGGTGTGGATTTGTTTCAGTTCTTCCTTAGATAACAGATCAAGTCTGTTACTTTGGATAACATGAATCTGATGGTAATCCCCCCTATAAAGAGTTAGTTGATGGGTGTTAGAGTCATATACCCATCTAACTATAGGCTCAAAGGCTAGTCCTTGGACCATTCGCAGAAATGTTTTACCTTTGATGAAAGCTGCCTCCTTAATTGACGTTTCTCTTTTCTTGAACTCTGCTTCTCCCATGTTGCTTATGTGATTTCTGGTGAGAGATACAATAGGAGGATTGGAGGGATTGGAGAGTGGTATGTCTGCTAGCTCAGCAAGATCAAATCTACTGCTGTGTAGTAGTTGTGATGTGTCCAATATATTGATAATACAATTTTCTCTAACCAACCTGAAACTTCCTAAAGATTTTTCAAACCTCCACTAGACTATAGAGCTCGTAGGAACTTAGGGAGTGGAAGGAAAGTTATCTACCTTCCTAGGGTCCAGCAGAGTCACCAGTTTCCTCTTCAGCTTCTTCTCTTCGTCTATTAAGACATTTTTGTTTAATGTAAGAAGGGTGAGAGCCTGGTCTAGGTTCCAATGGGAAGATCAAGGAAAGCTTCTCTTGAGAGAAGGCTGATAGAATTGTTAATGTATTTTAATTCTATCAGCTTGTCTTCCTAAGAGATAGAACTCAACCTTGTGTAGTAGTTGAGCCTTTCCCGGATTTCCTCATACTCCCTCACAGTCAGGGGCCTGGATGGTTAAGAGGATGGTTGGGTTGAGGGTTTAGCTTGGGTTGGAGGTTTGGGTTTAGGTGATAGCTTTGTTTTGGGTTTAGTTTTAGGTTTTAGGATAGGTGGTGGTGATGGTGGTGGTGATGAGATAGTTGGTTTAGGTTTTGAGGTGGTTGAAGGGGCTGGTTCTGGGGTATAGGGTTCATCAGTGGATTCAGGTTTTATAAGGAAAGGTAAAGGGAAAGGGAAAGGGAAAAGTGTAGGTGGTTTAGTGGTTTGAGGTAAGGGTGTTTGTCTTAGTTTGAGGGTAGGCTTAGGTTTGGGTGATGGTTTTGGTTTTGGGACAATCCTCCGGCTGCTTGGTTTCAAGGGCACCTCGTGCCGGATCCCCAAACAAATATCAGCCTTGATCTCGCTGATATGTCATTGGAGAGTCTTTTCTGCCATGGAGGCAACATGCCTGACTGAGAAGCCATGGGCTTTAAAGTAGGGTTTCATCCATTCCTTGTCCTCAGCCCTTTCGGCAGCAGTTTTCATAGCCTCCTCCTCCTTCCTCTTCTTCTCCTTCAACTTTTCTCTGGCTGCCCTCTTTCTCTCCTTCATGATCTTTTCTTGTTCTTGTTTGAAAAAGAACAAGATAGTGTCTAATTCATGAGGGGCCATCTCTTCTTCCTTGAATCCCCTAGAGTAGAGAAAGGCTATTTTCTCTGCTCTTTCCCTGACATTTGCCTTTGCCATGTCCTCCTCCTTCTTCCTTCTCCTTTCTTCTTCTTTCGCCAACCTCACTGCTTCCTTTCTTTCATTCAGCAACAAGGTTTCCTTCTCTAGTTTTACAAGCTCATCATATGGAAGTAAGAGCATTTCTTCACTCTTTACTCCCAATCCGATGAGCCTGTCTATGACCTCCACTCTTCTTTGATTATCAATATGCTCTTGAGCAGCTATTGATGCCTTTCTGCTGGTAGCCAATAGCTTTTCAGAGGCAGGTTGCCCTTTCTTCTGGAGTTTGGCCAACCTTTCCTCCTCCTCAAGCTCTTCAGCTATCAACTTTCTCTTTCCTTTAGGGTCAGAAGAAGCTAAAGCTTTTGGAGACTTTGGCTTGGAGGATTCGGGTTGGCTGAGTGGAGGTTGAGTTGGTGGCATAGGAGAAATGGTAGTGGATAGGTTTACTATTACTTCTGCAACCTCAATCTCAGCTTCAGAAGAGGTTTCCATAGCCTTGGAAGTAGCCTTAGTGGCTTCGGAAGTAGGTGATAAACCTGCTTCGGAAGTTTTAACTCCCTCTTCGGAAGTAACTTCCAAAGCTTCGGAAATAACTTCCAAAGCTTCAGAAGCAACTGCACTTCCTGTCCCTTCTAAGTCAGGTGCTGAGCCATCAGTTTGTGTTTTCCCTTCGAAATGAATCTCAGGTTCCCACTCCTCTTAGGTTGACCAACACCTTTCCAAGAGGTAGGAGGTGCAGTTAACCTTTGAAGCTCTTCATCTCCAAAGTAGGTCAAGGTAACATCAGGTAAGGGATATTCAAATGAGAAACTCATTAGAACCTAGTTTAAGAAATTAAAGAAGATGATGAGAATCCTAGAGTTCATTTGAATAGAAGAAGGTGGTTTAGGAAAGATGGGTGCAGTAAGAGTTGGGTGTGAAAGAGTGGCTCCAGAAGGAGAGGTTATGGCAATGTTAGGCTCTATGGGAGTTGATGCCTGTTCTAAAGAGTGAACAGGCATCTCCCCTTGAGTTGATATCTGCCCTAAAGAGTGAGCAGATACTCCTCATCGAATCTTTGTCCCTGCACACTCTCCCCCTTTTTGGTAGCATCGTCTTGAGAGTCAGATGAGCTTGAGGAAGAGCTTGTAAAGACCTGAGTATGTACATGCCTGACAGACCTCTTAATCTGTGTCTCAGCTTGTTGGGCCTTGAGAGTGTTAATCTCAAGTTGCTGAGTGGCAGATCCACTTTCCAAAATCTGAACCTTAGATTCAAGGTTTCAGATTTTGGAAAGTAGATACTTTATGGTTTGTTGCAGACTACCCTCGTCCTCTTATGAGGAATCATAAGAAGATGGGATAACATACCTAGTATGCTCCTCCATGCCACCTGATATGGTTTCTTGGCACCCAGGGTTCCTCAACAATTCAATGTCTCGTTCGAAAACATTAAGATGTAAAGTTGCCGTGGATAAAGGCCGACTGATGTTACCACTATCTTGAGAGGCTAATGAAGCACTCTCAGTAGTAGCAACTTTATCCACATGAGTCCACTCCACATCTTTGGGACTCACCTCAATACTGGTTTCCTGATGTGGGCTAAATATCAGAGGCTCCAAAGGGCTCTGTTGATCTTGAAAGTATCGAGATGGATCAACATCACTACCCATTTGGTGTATGATATCCTCATCAGGTCAGGTAAGAAGGTCAAGAAAGGATATAGCATGGATATCTATTGACCCGGGACCTTGGTCATCATCTAAAGATTCCCCTGCATAAGTAATGGATTCCATGATATGGCTACCCCTTATAGGCTGCTCAGGGGAGTGTTGTGACTCACCCTGAAGGATTAAGGCTAGGTTTGGGGGCTCGTTTGGTTGAGACTGATGAGACTTAACCATGACATTAAGGTCTATTGTGGAGGATGGTGGGACCTCAGACTGAATGGGAGCCCACGTTTCCACTCTAGTCTTTTTAGATTGAACAGAGGGAACTTGATCAATTAGAGTAGATTGATCAAGGATTTGTTTGGGGCGTCTGTGGTAAGTGAACTACATGGGATGGTGGATAATGGGTGAATCTAGTGGGGGTTCATCACTTGCTCGGCCTGCAGGGATGTCACCATGAGCCATTGGCTCAAACGTACTTGGAAGAAGATTAGTAGATCTTGCAGTGAAGTTGGCTGAAACCTTCTTCAAAGTTTTGAAGATGGTAGGTTTCATTTGAGGAACTGGAAGAGTGTGGGCAAACTGATGCTTGTCCTGGTCCAGTTCACTGTTGATAATGTGCTGTATGAACCTAGGATACATGTAGAAGGAATCCCAGCTGATATTGCTCATCAGATTCAACAGCATAAACTGTGAGTAGTTGAACTGTAGGTTCCCCACCATTCCATGGACCAGGCACCCCAAATCATGTGGGATTTGATCCCATCCCCCATATTTGTTTGATAGGTAATGAAGAACAATGTGCAATAGGAACTTCTAGTTATAAGAAAAGTTATACTTATAAACGGTAGACCTGTGCACATCACCTCCATAGCCCATTTAGAGATAAGAATTTGCCAAATCCAAGTTGGGGAAATCAATAGGGGCGCCCGCATCATGGACCTCCAGATGCTCCCTGATGGTGGTTTCACTACTAATCAACTCCTGACCGCGTATCATCGACCAAATAACCCTTTGGTCATTGTGGGTGTCACTCCGTGCATTTGACCAGAAGTCAGTCATGTGGTTAGAGTAAACAAGGGGGTTCACGGTGAGGGTGGTGAAGTATGTCGATTGGTTGAGGAACTAGATGATTGGAGCATAGTTGGCATCCTTTGTGGAATCAAGGATTGCAACTTGGTTGTGTTGGGGATTGAGGGCCATTGTTTCTGAGTATCTGTTTGATTGGAGGGACGGTGAAGAAGACGAAGGATAGTGGGGGGTAATTTGGGAGTGATCTCTGTAAATCGTGGGTAGAAAGTTTTGTAATGGTAAGAAAGGAGAGAGATGGTCGTAGTTTATGTATAAATGGAGGTAAAATCATATCGGACAAGGGGTAATGATAATTGACAAGATGGCTTAGATTTCGATATGATTAGGCGGCAAGATAAATCCATTTAAATAATTCAATGACATCTTCTTTCACTAACAAAATCTTTTACCTTTTTACAGAGTGGCACCCAAAAGATATCCATTACAGTTAAGTTTCTTCCGAAGGTTAAATGTCTTCCAAAGGGTAACACTTGTGTTTCCTTTTTAGTGTTTCTTCTGAAGCAAATTTTACTTCCGAAGGCAAATATAGTCTTAAGACAAATTCGCTTCCGAGAGTAAGATTGTTTCCGAGAGCAAGAAGTTAATAAGCTTCAGAACCTATTTTTGATACTTGATCAAAACTTCTTCCGAGGCCAAAAGCTTCTGTGGAAAAAGAAACACTTAGAGTAATTTACCTGCGAAAGACTGAAAGTCTTCTTCCATAGGTAAATTTTTCTTTGGAAGAATTTTTACTTAGAAAATTTTGAAGAAAATTTCTGTAACAGGGCTTAGATTGTAATTGTTAGACAAAAAGACCATGGCATATTTAAAAAAGTTTTCGAAAGAGATCCACTCAAGGTTAATCATCCCAATAGCTGTAATTAAATATTTAAATATTTGTTCACTAAATTCCTTTGCGAACAAGTCAGCATATTGTTCATTTAAATCAACCTTAACTAATTTTATGAGATTCTTCTCATGAATATCTCGGATGAAATGATACCTGATGTCAATATGCTTGGTCTTTATTGCTTCACTAGATTCTTTATGATGGAAATGACACTCGTGTTATCTATGTAGATAGGAGTTTCCATGAAGTTGAATCCGTAGTCTATCATCTG
>BJCN01283610.1:0-11182 GCA_018326445.1 Flaveria brownii
TGTCATTCTCATTAAAAGTATCCGACACATGTGTAATTTCTAGTTCTGACTGGTACGGGGGATGCCCGTAATCCAGCTCTATTTGTGAGTGGTACGTGTTCGAGACATGCCCATAAGAATTGCAAGGGGGATGTCTGTACCCTTCACCGTACGAAGGCTATTTATGTTAAAAAACAGAAGGATGTATTTGTTGAAAAAAATGAACTTCAAAAAATATGGGCGACGTATGGTAGTTGAATGAAATATGGTTGTTGAATGAAATTGGAAGGTATTTATTGTGAAAATCTGGGAGACAAAACCGTCACGGTTTGGCCAAATCGTGACGGTTCGAAGTAGGTGACGCGCGAATCTGGGGCCTTTTGTCAACATCAACAGAGTACCTCGTACCGTAAAGGTGTACCTCGTACCCTAAAGGTCACATTTAGGGAAAACCGTGACGGTTTGATGACTAGTTTTCACTTTATCCATGTCCTTTTGTCGTTTTGTTGTCACGTGCTATCGGATGACTGACACAGAAACCGTGACCGCAAGCCCTTGCGGTCACGGTTAGGTTGCACAAAGTGACCTTTTGCCCTAGCCGTGACCTTTAGGTCCGGCCTACCCCCAAAAACCCCAGCGGTATCCCATTAGGACCCTTATTATATTACTTGTTATTCTTATATTTATAGCTTAAAGGTATAAAAATGACAAAATGTATTCAATTTAGATTACTTTTTATTTTAGGAACGGCTATTTTGTTAATTACTGGTATCTAAGTTATAACTTTAATCAAAATAAGTATTTTAGTAGCTAGGTTTACATGTCACAACTTTATAATTAGCATGTTATTATTGTTATGTATACTTGATGTGTCTCGATATATACGTTTCACACTAGTTATGAGATAGACTATATTTTAAGAAACATTTTCTTTATTTTTAAAAACAATAAAATACACATCTAATATACTTATAATTTTACACCAGAACTAATTATACGAATGTATACATCATAGATGGAAATCAAACCTTTAACCTCAACGAGAACTTTATTACTCTAACTTTAAATGACTGTGTCATCAAACCTAACTCTATCTAAAATGAAAGAACCTTCGCCATTGCAGCAAACTATATTTTCTTTTAAATAAATATTATACATATAGAAAAATGATCATAAGAAAACCATAATGTTATGTGAAAACCAGATAAAACCAGCGAAACTGGCCACATAATTTACAAATTTTTTCATCACCCTTTATATTTGTGTATGCGTATATATAAATAAGAGTATGGATCAAATGAAAAACCGTAACATGGTTTTACATATACGTCTCGTATAGGTTACATATACATAACTATTTTTCATTCGACATAGTGTTACGTATACGTAAAACTCTTCATTCTCGTATTTATGTTCAACATGTATGTAACAAAAAAAAATTTAAATAACCTTTTAACAATTAAAATAACAAAAAAATTACGAATTATATTATTGGTTTAATTTCTTTGGTTTTCACATAACTATTGATTTTTTCAATAACCCTCCCCTATACATATAATACATTAAATATATATTTTTTCCCTATACATATAATACATTAAATATATGTTTTTTTGTTTTAAAGATATTCCACTTAATTTAGTGTTTGGTAGGTTTTTAAGGTAAAATTTATGACCGGTGGGCATAAGTGTAAATATTCTTTTCGTATAGTTTACTCTTATTTATATTATTAAAATTAAAGTATGATTAATATTTTAATAAAGTGCCACGTTATTTTGTAAAGTTGTTGCAATCAAATCAAACACAAGATAGAAGGAAACCTACGAAACTTAAAGAAGATAAGGCACCCAATCCTTAAAGTAGTTATATGATGCGTGGTTTCTTCTCTATTACATATCCAAGACGCCACGCTAGCTATATATAAAATTGATCCAAAAGTATAGTAATTTAATTAAACGAATCATATAATGCTAAATTTGATATTAGTTAATGTATATAGAATTTGTATCCATTTTTAGTTCGATTTATAACTCCATTCAAATTAAACAGAAAAATTAGTGAATCAATCCGGTAAATTCATTTTTAGTTCGGTTTATAACTACAAGTCACATTTGTCATTGATCCAAAAGTAGAGTAATTTAACTAATTTAGATAAATTTGTATTCATCTTAATGTATTTTTGTCGTTTCATACAAACTTAACGACCAAATTCATGTCCATTCAATTTAACGACCAAAAGTGTTTCAAGTTAGCAAACCGTTAAAATCTAATACTTAATTTCAAAGTTTGTGATTAAAACCGTAACTTAAATCAAACCATAAAAACCATGCATTTGTGTAATTAATTAAAACTTATTTTATAGATATACGAATATCAAAAAATTGTGATCACGATTAGGTTTATATATCATTCCCAAAACTATAAGTGGCGATGAACACAAAAGAAACGAGATTGACGGAGCCTCCTTGAGTTTTGGTGATTACCATATATATTAAATTTGTCGTTTTCTTGTCAAAAGTTTGTCGAAAAATTAGGGTTTCCGACTTATGAAAAATGTGTTGGAATTTACGATACAATTTCTCACGTCACAAATATTCATCTAAAGCAGAACAATTTTCTAGTAGTGTTTGAAAACAATTCACATATCTTAATTATCCTTTTCCTTCAAACAAATTAATGAACCTTATCACTATATATCATCACCAATTCATCACAAAACATAGCATATACAGATGTTTTTGCTTTCGTCATCTTCTAATTTCTTTTACAAGATGTCTTCACTAAAAATGACAAAAACCACATGGTACACATGACACATGCCCTATTGTATCGTGCATGAACCAACAATATACGATTAATAAAAAATAATAAATATAATACATGCACGAATCAAGAAAAACAATAAAATTAAAAAAATGAATTCAATTAAGTTATCACACTAAAACAACCGAGCATCACCAATAATCAATCTCCTCGAGCGGTTATCGACGAGAGTTTGTTGGTGATACTTCATCAGAAATATGGAACGTTGTCAGTAATCCATCAGTAATTACCGACAAAGTTTCCGGTCAATGATAATCATTATTCTAATGGCATGATTATATAGTTGTTCTGCATACTGGGCATGAATTGTGGGTTAGAAGCCATTGAGATATGCATTCTGGATGAAACTTGTGCTCACACTTTGGAAATATTCCAGCTGAATTGCCAGCTTCAAAATCCTGTTACAATATCATATCCAATTAATATAAATACATATGGTTTCAGAAAATCATATATTTAATTAGCACGAATATGTAAGAGTAAAATCCTAGACAAATCATATTTTTTTCGTGTGTAGCATATACGTACATGTTTTTTTAGGAGTGATTCGGTATGCAATGTACCTGAAGGCAAATTGAGCAACAAGTTGCGTTTCCAGAAGAATCAACGACATTGTGGTTTGAAATTTCCACCTTTGCAAGCTTTATGAGCTTTTCACAGCTTGAAAACTGGTCACATATCAAGTTGAATTTTCAATTTCAATGGTCAATTATGGAGTGTATGCTTTAAATAAAATACATCTTTTCTTTTTGAAAAACAAAACTATCATACTCCTAAATTACTCGATATTACACTATTGTTTGAGTTTGAACCCACAACCTCCCCTCTAAGAGGCAATACCTCTACCAAATGGACTAGCCTTACATATTTTATCTTCTATAATTATTAGCTAATGTCTATCTCGGTCATTAATTAATAATTACCTTGGTAATTAGGAATATATGATCCTGATCTCGAAGAAGTTTTGATTCCAAATCACCTGCTACAATATCAATCTGCAATAGAAATATTCCATAAATTTTTATCTCATAAAATGTAACTAAAATGTATTAAAACAATTATATTCAAAAGAAAATGAAATTCATGCATTGATGCATGCATGATTTAGTCAATTACCAGATGAAGGAAGCAATCATGTTCATCATCATGATCAAAATGCATGAAATGATCAAACGTAACCCTAATGATTTTATGTGACAAAACTACCCCTGACGCCGCTCCGATAATTACATCCTGTAGGAAGTTCATTTTGTTCTTTGACCCGATCAAAGCTCCACCTATTGCTCCAATGGTGCCCCCAACTACACCCACAATATACCATAATCAATATATTACAATCACTACTACTACATCATAGCGTATTCGCGATTAAGATAATACGATTGCGGTTATAGATACTAACCTACGCCAAAGTGGAAGATGAAGATTAGAAGGATCACTTGAAAGACCACATGAGAAAGTATGGAGGTGAAGAGTTCTCTCAACCTGTCACCATAATGATATCTGTTCACAAAAGATGAAGAAATCATATCGAGATTGACGGATCACAAGCACTTGTTCATGAAGATATTGTTGTTTGATCTGAAAATTTATGTTTATAATGGAATTTGGTGTTTTTATATGGATGCAGAAATGGGTGTCATGGAAAGTTGAAAGAAGAGAACAAGAAACTTCAAGTTATAAACTTATAATGCATTCTGGTCAAAGTTGACCACTGACAGCATTTTGGGGACTAGGTATTCAAAATATACATTTTAATTTTTGAACTTTTGAAGTATTCCTCAAAGAATACTGTTTGAGTGTGACTGGACAAATATGCCAACTTATTATCTCTATAAAAATAATATATTATGGTTTGATCGGTATATGATAAAGCGACCAGTTAATTAGTTATACCCATAACACTAACATTGGTACAATACACCATAAGACTAAACCATTTTTTGTTTCACCGTGTGATGTGAAAAAGTAAAAACTTGGTTTTGTGACCTGGGATTCGTGAATCGGGTTTGTAATCGAGATTCATGACTTGTCACAACACCTGTTTTCGAAAAAATAAATAAATAAATAATTTAAATAAATAAATAAATTGTATGTATTTAACAAAAATCGGACCGCTAAGCTTATCACAGCTATAATTAGAGTTATGTGTTACAGAAATGCAACATGTGTTTCTTTGAAGAGATATGATGGCTTCTTTAACCATAGCTGTTTTGCCGATTAATGAAATCTTAAGAGTGATAATAAAATCAGTTTAAGTTTACACACAAGAACTTTGTTGCACCTACAATATTAATAAATATTTATGTTTATACCAATATATAGTTATTGAAATTTTAAATAATCCAAAACCTTTGTTGCACTTACAATATCAGTATTGATAAGTTATAATATCAATTAGTTGAAGTTTTCATTGTAGTTTATGAATTCTTTCTACATCGTAGAGCCCCCATGGCTCAAAGAAGATGGTGAAGCATCAAAACTGCCTACGGATATTGCGGGTTCGATTTGAGTAAAGTAATTTAGATAGATGAACAAGTTAAAATGGCTCACCTTGAAGGTATGCATTCTAAAGAACAATTTGAGTTCATTTTGACAAAGGAAACAGATTCTCACGCACTGTAAATGAGAGTGTGACATTGCTGACATTGTTGTTATTGACATTCAACGGCATGCAACCTTTTGTGTGTACCAAGGAGTTGTTAACTATAACGATGTGCTTAATAAGTAATTTGTTTGTCAAAGGTTATTGCTGAAAACCTGATCAACAGTAGAGATAAAAGGGTTGAAACAAATGTACTACAACATGGACACCGATATGAAGAACTTAGAACAGGACTATCGAAGCTTGGATCCAGACTCGTCGAGTTAGAAACAACTCATGGAAGCCGTTAGCTATTAATTACATGTTTGTTTTGACTTGTGAGGTCAAACCGTCTATTTGCTAAACTTTATTGTTTTTCATCTTTTTCCAGGCTGATGTTGATAAGAATGGAACAGTTGATTATATCGAGTTCATCACTGCAACAATGCATCAGCAATATAGCACAATATGGAATGGGCGATGAAGAAACTATTGATGAAGTACTTGATGATGTAGATACTAATAAGGTTAGCCACAATCATAAACCCAAAACTCAATACAAACTACACCTCAAAATCGAAACAGACCAAACCCGTCAACACGCACAAAAATTGACCCAGTTAAACCCAACCCATTTGGAAAGTTACCTGCCCCACTCTCTTACCACATGTATACCCTATGAGATTCTATTAACCCATAAAAAAAAACTCACTGTTCACATGACTTTTCGGCTTACTTGATATTTGTTTTCATAAATCGGTTGACGGGCAGGAGGAAAGATAAACTATGAAGAGTTTGTGGCAATGATGAGGAAGGGAACAGTTGGAACATGCCAACATGTCAAAACACAAGAACTTGGTTTATAGTGTCGTTAATAAGAACTCAATGATTTTGTGTTTCTGAGTGTCATGTGTCACATCCTTAGTCTGTATATTCATCAACTTGTTGTTTAGGACCATGTACCATCAACGCTTGCTTAAAGTTGGCTCATACAGGACTCGTATAACTTGTGTAAGAATCAAATAAAAAGCTTGAAACAAAAGATTAATTAGTCAACTTCTAAAGTTTAGATTAGTTACAAAAATATAATAATCCAATGGGACACTTGATATATAATGTATACAAAACACAAACTTACTTGGCTGGCATTGTATTATTTGCAAGTATTAAACATAGTGCTTTTCCAATTAAGTTTTTGACCAGATCCACAAAGCCTCTTCTGTATTCAACAGCTATTTTTTTAATTTTTGTAGCCCTTAATTCAAAACTAGCAATCCTTCAACTGATGATCAAAGGTCCTTCGCGTATAATCATCATAATTACTGTCCCAAATGGCTGCTGTGATATAACAGCATACACCCTGACCCGCACAACTAAAAATTAAAAAAATTATATAAAAAAGTAGTATTACATCTCCAAGTAGAAATATTACCTTATGGATGAATCAACATTAATTCATTTTCCAGAAGCGATCCTGTAGTTAAGAACAAGGTCCTCGGGCTTTTTCCATATATACGCACGCACCGTAGCTAAGCTCATGTCAGGTTTCAAGACCTAAATACAACATATTAATGCATATATATCAAAATAAATATATATAAAATAGTTGAATTTCACGATAATTAATAAAAAAACTTGCCTGATTATTGCATAAGATTTCTATAGCTGGCTTAAGTTTCTGCCAAGGTTTCGCTCCGGATCTAAAGGATCCGTCTCCTCCTCCAGGAGCAAAAGTTCCATCTATACTTAAGCTATCCAGTGGTTTGTCTAAAACCAACTTCTCCACAACATAATTAACAACCTGATAAAACATAATTAAATAAGATAACTTATTTGCAATTGTTTACAAATTCACAAACATGATTTTAGCAAAATACCTTGTTTATTCTTAAAATACGTGGTGCACTCAGCTTCCCTTGTGTCACGGTTTGGGTAGTTGAACCTTCGTATGGCTGTAAATAGAAGCTACACCTGGAAAGTTTGATGGTTTAGTAGAACTTTCTAGAGAAAATGCAGGAAATCAGAAAAGAAAAGTAGAAATAATTACTTGGTGTGTTCTCGTGGGGGCAAACGATTTTGCATAATACAATCTAAAACCCACCAAGGTAAGTCTTTCTCATCTTCAGTCCCGTCCATTTCGGTAATTTTCTTTCTCCATGGGGAATTGTTGGTCCCCTCGGTAATAATCGAAGGAGGGGAAGTAGTTGAAAACTCAAATGGAGGATAGACTGCAAAGTCATTTTCAGGTGCACCATCTACTTCAACTTTTGAAAGTGTAATGCTTCTACCAGAAATATCCCGGGGAGGTGGTATTTCTCCATTAGCTAAAGGTTGGGACCCAGGTTTATGCTTCTTCTTGGACAGCCAATGAGCCAGTAGCCCTTTGATGGTTTCTCGTGCCAAGTTAACCTGTTTATCATATTGGTTGATAGTTTATAGTAAAAGCAATTAATCTACACGATTTATTATGATTGTCACTATTAAGAGTTATTTTAGATGCTTAATTGATAGTAAAACATTTCCATTAATATAGATGTGTTATTAAACATTGCATTTATTTTGTGACCCAGAGTACTTTTGGTTCGTTTATCAACTCATTTACTTTATGTGAAAAGTCAAAAGAAAATGTTGAAAACGATAAGTACAGATAAACCCTAAACCTGCATTATACTTCTGTTAAAAGATTAATCAAGTGAATTTATACCTGATTTTCCAAGCATTATTTTTGTTTGTTTTCAAAAAGACAACCACCAAAGAAAATACACACACAAAAAAGCATCATCACATGACAACGTTTTAAAGTGAACATGAAACTCCAATGCATGCATTGTACTTTTACATCGATGTTTTTCACTGGATGATCTAGATTTGGACGTTAATTTGTTCAAATAAAATACTTACTTTATATAAAACAAATAACTTGTTGTAATCTTAAATTAAGGGGTGTTTGGGACAGTAATATGTTTTTAAAACTATGATCCCAAGAAGCACGGTGGCCCCCGTGCTTCTCCAAACTGCATATTCAGGCACAAAAAAATGTAATGTCATATCATGTTGCCAGAATGTAATCCCAAACACACACTGTTTTCAATAGCTCCATGAAGATTAGGGGGGAAACGATCCCAAACACCACCATATGTTATTATTAAAGAAATTAATTACTTAATTAATATAAATTATAACTAAACAATAATAAAACTATAAACCTTGATCAACATGGTACACATTTCAAAGGTCTCCATGACATTGTTTCATATATTATTGACAAATTAATTTTTACTCCTTTTTTTAATAAATAAATGAATAATAGAAATTTGGTGTATGTGATGGATAAACTACGCCATTTATGGTGTCTTGGTTGAAGATGGCTAACACCAAATACTACACCATTTTGATGCTTTGGTGTATAAACTTTAGTTATTTTTAACATGGGGCTTGAGAGTATATTTTTTCCTTCATAAACCTGTCCCTTAAAGTTATAACTTCAAATATATTTTTTCCTTCATAAACCTGTCCCTTGGTGTATAAACCTGTCCCTTGTAGTTATAACTTCAAATATATATATATATATAGACACATACCCAAAAAAACACAGAAAAATATGCACACCTTGTCATCCTCTGCTTTCTCCTTGATGTTAAGATCAACAGAATACATCTCTGCAGAAAAACACTGTGGGGTATCCAAATGCACAGACAGGTTTCCAAGCCTGCTATCTACAGTGAACCAAGCAGGAATGCTGATCTGGAAAATAATACGCAGTATTAGAGTTGACATTAAATTGCATAAAGTATACGCATTAATATACATACCATCTCAAACAGTTCTTCCTTCTTCTTTTCAAATGAAACCTGAAAGAACACAGTTTGAAACATTAAATTGAATGCATATCTACTAATAGTATGTAATTATTTTAGATAAACAAGTAACCTGTCCATAGTCCTCAATCACTACGCCTCTAGTGATCTCCCAAAGCTTCACAAAACCAGCATTATCCTATCAAAAACACATTTCAAACCACCATAGAAGCTGACACGTGTCCTTTGCTCCTTTTAAACATTAAACTATCAAAGAATTTTGGAAAGGCAAAATTTAATGTTACCTTGGTCAGAACATGTCTTCTATTGTTCAAAATTTCATACTGTACTATCCCTGGAATTCCATCAATAGTGAAAGTTGGTTCTTTATACACAGGAACCTACATAAAAGTGATATTAAAATCAAGAAACTGAATTATTTTGCTTAAGAAAATGAAGCACATAAAAAATGATGTCTCACAGGGGTAGATCCTTCCATGGAAGCCCTTGCTCTTGAAAAAGACAAATTGCCAGCTAGGAAAGAACCACCTCTTTGAAACACCTTTTGTGGATTCCTGCCTTCAGCAGGCCACCTATGAACAGAAGAATCAGTGGTTGCAACCCAAATACCATCATCATGCATTGCTAGTTGCTGAATAGGATGTTCTTTTGTGCAAAGCAATATACTCTCCCTTGTTGCAAGGTCTGTTAAGTACAACTACAAGTACAAAACATAAAAGAATATGTCTACAGATTCAACTTTGAAGAATCGTAAAATAAACCCTACAAATATTCCCCCTCATGAAATCATAGAAGTTAACTTACAGAGAGATCTCTTCCACCACTATAGACATGGCTGAAAGTTGGAGTGCTAGCAAGTGCCCAAACAGAATCTGTATGAACAGCATATGAGTGAACACATCGCTGCTGCCCAAGATCCCATAATCTGAAAAAATGGAAAAAGATATAGTACCATGGTTATTCAAAAAATGAGACAGATATATATACAAATCACGCTAGATGTTAACCTGATCATAGAATCAGAGGATCCGGATAAACAGAACCTGCATCAATGAGAATAAAGAACCATTAATAACCCAATAATTAAATAGTTAAGTCTTATTAAACAAGCTATTAATTGATGGAAACAAGAACACCTAGAGATAACTTCAGCAAGTATGCACAACAGCATTTCAACAGTAGCTTTGAGTTCAGAAATAAACTCAAGTGTAAAACTTGAACAATTCTCAAAGGAATGGGAGTATAAATAAAAGAAAACATAACTAGGCTCATGTGTTAGGGAAAAAAAATATTAATTCAATATTTAATCAGAATCCAAGTAAATAAGACACCGACCTCCCTGTGGAGTCGAGAAGCAAAGCCCTAATATTATCCGTATGTCCTCTAAGCTTCATCATCTTAGAACCAGTTCTAGTGTCCCAAACACGTATAGCCTACATGAATCATATATTATGAGTAATTGCCTCTTTAAACTATAATAAAGACTCTGATAGCTAATTAGCAACGCACGTTACCTTTTCTGTTCCACCAGAAACCAGAACATTTCCAGTATCATTCATTGCTAATGCATACACAGATTCTTTATGTCCTTTAGCAGTTATAGGAACATATCCTTGTGGTAAATTTGTTTGCATTGAAATGTTGTTACTTGAGCCAATAGTACGTAGACTAGAAATTCCTGAGCCATTGGTGCCAATAGGACGGTCCTCATCAGCTGTCTCGCTGGACTTGGTGAGGGGAGCAAGTGCAGCTTCAACATCCCAAATGAACACCTCACCACCCAGCCCACCAGAGGCCACAATATTGCCCTAGAATCATAAACAGACAAAAGTGATAAAATTTCTATCTCAGATGTATAAACCTATTTCAAGGATATTTTTGTTAAAACAATTACGTTTCTTTCTGCTGCAGCTAGACAAGTGACATAATCTGTGTGTTGGCGAAAAGTTCTTGTGCAAGTTCCATTAGAATAGCAATC
>BJCN01283638.1:0-13807 GCA_018326445.1 Flaveria brownii
AGGTATTTTAGTTGGTATTTTCTTTTTATTATTTTGAATAGCAACGGGTGAATTAGTCATTTAGTAAAAAATAAATATACGGAAAAAATTAACAATCATCACTCCAAGAACCATTGGTATGGTATTAGTCGCATAACAAACTCGAATGACCCAAAAAATCACACCATTAATCATCACTCCAATAACCATTAATCGATGTTTGTTCAAACATTTTACTCCAGCAACGCGGAATCACTTTCACCCCAATTTCTTCTTATCTTTCCAACCGCACATTTTTCCGATCGCCCTTGTTCAAAGAGGTCTCTCCATCGATCAAGAAAACAAGCACCACCTTTAATGTTTTCTTTCACCCATCAAACGAAGCGAATCCAAAGCCACCTACTTCGACGGATCATTTCCGCCCGCTTTCCACGCACCAACGCCGGTATCCTCTTTTCACAAAACAAGCCGATCAAAGACTAAAAAACCTGAAAACAACACTCCTTGCTATGAAAATGTCTCGAAACAACCATTTCCCTCCCATTATGATCACTACTAACATCCACGGAGTGCTGATGTTCATCACCAATCACCACCATCATCCCAAACAACACTCCCCCGCAACTACGATAGACCCGAAACACTACTTCGTCTCCGCCTTCTGTTGTTGCTGATTTCCCATGATATGTGGTGTAAGAAAAGCCCCTCGTTGCGACCCAAACCAGCAGTCAGAAGCCATGATTGTCGATCCACCTGTGCTTCCACAGCGATGGTAGTCCCGCACCCCGAAGGTTACTCCTCGCTTTAGAAGTCGACTCTCAAAACGGCCTCGTTTAACCTTTGCTCTAAAACGAAGTGTTGGTTTAGGCATGAGTTACACAAACACACACTATGAAAAAGCTTCTTCTTGTATTACTCTCAAATAAAAAAGGAATACAAATTAAAGCTTTTGATATAATAAATGGAAAAATGCAGCATACATGAAAATGCTACTACTATTTATTATAAACATACACACTGTAAACCATGCATAGTAATTAAGTCCACGTGCTCCTAGTTAGTTTCATGCAACCTAATCCTTACTTTGCTCGCCTTAACGTCCACTACCAGGTTACTTAGTCAAACCCTTTGTTGCCAAAGACGATAGGCGCACTCAAGGCGCTTAAGTCTTGCCTTACGCCTTAAGCCTTGCCTTGGGCCTAGGCGCAAGGTGCAAAAAAAGCGATCGCCCGAGACAAAAAAAACACACAGAGAAAAATAACAAAAAAATACGTATCATGCAATAGTTATATGATAATTTAATACTATAAGTTCAAAACTTTACTCAAAGTTCAAAAGCAACACCAAATGTTGAAAAGCAATACCAAATGTTGAAAAGCAATACCAAATGTTGAAAAGCCATATCAAAAGTTCAAAAGCAAAACCTGGATGACCCATTTTTTTGACCCGTTTGACACACAAACAAACTCGAATAACCCAACAAACTTGAGACTAGTGATAGTAATTTCTTAGACTTAAGTAAGCAAAAGCAAACATTGTAGTTTCCATATATAAATCAGATACGATAGATCCAGAGTAGGTTTATTCCTAGGCTCATACAATTAATTATAAAGCCTTCTGAGAAGTGGGCATTGCAAGAGAAACTCCAGAACCACCAGGTAAATCCTTCCATTGTTGAGTCACAGTCTTAATCTGGGTATAGAAGTTAACCCCCGCCTTGCCTGCAAATTCACAACTACCCTTATCAGAATTATCCACTACTGCTAGCCTACATATGTTGTTAAGAAAAGACCCGCACCATAGAAGTTGAGGTCACCAGCAAACGACGCCTTAGAGCCTGTAAACGAGAAAAACGGTAATGGGACCGGAATTGGAACATTTATTCCAACCTGCATGCATGCAAACACAGAAGTGTTTGTATTCTTATACTCTTTTCCAACTTTTTCTCTAAAACTCTATTTATATTATTGTTACCTGCCCAGCTTCAATGTCCACTTGAAATTTTCTAGCAGCCACACCAGATGATGTAAAAATAGCTGCTCCATTGCCATATCTGCAAAACAAGCCTCTCTTTAATACCTACTGAACATAAAGGATGGAAATTGTTTCAACATCTACGCTAGCACTACTTGTTTCTGTTAACAATATTTATGGCCTCCTCCAAGCTGTCAGCCTGCAACCAGAATTTAACCCATAAATGCCCTAAAAACAAAACGTAAAAATTAAAACAAAGAATAAAAAGTATTATCACCACACCTGCATGCAAAGAAGAACCGGACCAAAGATCTCTTCCTGCAGAAAAAAAAAAACATAAGCTGATTTTCAAAGAAAGAAAAATATTGTTTGTAACCATAAAATGGAGAAACATATACCTTGTAACATTCCATATCTTCAGTGACACCAGACAAAATTGTAGGTCCCACAAAGTTCCCTTGTTCATATCCCGGAACCTAATCCGATTTGAAACATCAAGTAGATAATTTAAAACAATCCAAATTGGGAAAAAGCACAAGAAAACTAAACTAAATCATGCTAGTTTGAAACACCAAAAGATCTCCCTATGACAGAAAGAAATAAAAAAAATGTCGGGTTGGAAAAATACCACAATATCTCTTCCATCAAGCAGCAGTTTTGCACCACTTTCAACTCCACTCTGAATCAATCTGCACACTCGTTCTTTTGCCTGATGAACAATGTACAAATGAATTTTATAATATATAAATAGAGGGTGTTAAAAGTTAACTCGATTCAATTTTGCCAGTCCAATGTACATTTTTGTGATGACAATGTAAATGATAGTACAATACTTGCCTGTTTGTTAATTACTGGACCTAGGTCAGCATCAGGTTCTGTCCCTGCATTCACTTTTAATGACTTGGCACGCTTCACTAACTCACTTTCCCTGGAACACAACAAACATATAGTCATATAGATACGAGAATTAAAATTAAAATTAAAATATGCTAATAAACCAAAAGAAGCAAAGTGATTAGAATTTAATATAATAGATACACCACAAGAGCACAATATACCATTCTTTTGAATCTCCAACAAAAACAACTGTGCTCAAGGCCATACACCTTTGCCCAGCAGCTCCAAACCCAGCAGCAACTAACGCATTTAGAGTAGCATCAGGGCTTGCATCGGGCATCACAATACCATGATTTTTAGCTCCCATATTTGACTGCAAAATTTTTGATCGGCTATAAACTCACACTAGTTAAAAAAAAAAACACTTGATCGTCACAGATGTGACTATACCTGAACACGTTTTCCTTTTGCTGATGCTCTTGCGTATATATGCATGCCCGCCTTGAAGTAATTCCAGAATGAAAAATGAAAAGTAGACAGAAATCGATAGCTTATAACATTATTATTGTAGACCAAAATAGAAGAATGCATACTTGGCACGTTTGAACATCAAAGCCATGGTAATGATACATGTACAATCTTAACAATGGAAGAATAAAACCACGAAAATATTACATACCATGTTTGAACCTACAAATGATATAGCTTTAATGTCTTCATCATCACAGATAGCATTCACAATGTCCTGCCTCAAACAAATAAGTAAAAAGTATCAGTGGATTAATACAAAAGCTCAAATGTTTTCATCCACTTCTTTCTAAAAATTGTGAACTAACTAACTAACAAATTCAATAATCTACAAGCACATAATGACAGAAAATAACAAAGATATTATGATTAGTAAGGAGGATGGTACATTGGTGCCATGAACAATATTCAAAACACCGGTGGGCAAACCAGCTTCCATTGCCAGTTCTGCAAGTATCATAGAAGCCCCTAAAAGAGGGTAGAAAATTGGAAGGATATATCAGTATAAAAATAAAAATTAGAAATAAAAAATCAGATAAATTTTCATAGCATCAACATATAAGTGTAAGAAAAGTCAACATATATTCTTCCCATTTAACAATTTGAAGCATCACTAATGACCATAAAGCATAGTTGTCAATAGCGAATAGCGGTCAATAGCAACAAAAAATAGTGAACGCCATTTAATGTTTAGCAATACACTAGTAGAAACAAAAAAATAAACATTCACTACTTATAATTATTAAAATATATATAAAAAATATAAAAAAGTAAAATAAAAATAAATAAAAAGTCACAATTTAAAATGCTACAACCAAATAGTGACAGATGACCTATACGCTACATAGCGTGCTATAGCGAGCGTTGTTATCGTTATTGACAACTATGCCATAAAGAAGTTAAGGTATGCTTCCACGGTGATTATTGAAATATATTGTAAATCAAGATTCTTTGCAATGTGAGGATAATTTTTTAAGGTGACATTGACCTGGATCTTTCTCTGATGGCTTTAGAACAAACGTATTACCACTGGTAACAGCAACAGGAAACATCTACAAACCAAAGAGGCAAGATAATTTGTTGTATCTTACAGGGTAGAAACAATATTATGAAAACAAGAGAATCAACATGAGCTTTTTATAATATGTTACTGATCCGTGACCATATTGTAGGGGATATGATATTGGCAAACATACCCACAAGGGAATCATTGCTGGGAAATTGAAGGGGCATATACCAGCACATACACCGAGTGGCTCTCTGATGCTGTAGGTATCAATTCCATGAGATACATTTGAAGAAAATTCACCCATTTGTAAACTTGCCATTCCACACGCATGTTCCACCACCTCTTTAAAAGAAAGATGTCAATTATTTTTTGGATCTTAGGTTTTACAGTATCACCACTATAAAAGAACCTACCTAGTCCGCGGAACACATCACCCTGAGCATCCTTCAATGTCTTTCCTTGCTCTGTAGTAATGTTCATTGCAAGCTTGTCCTGGGATGAGTACAAAATAAATGATGTCATACGCAAAAGAACAATTTTGTAACTCAAATATATCCATGCTAACCATGTCTCTTCTAATAAGTTGTTGAAGTTTCAACATGATGCGTTGGCGGGTGGTAATTGGTGTGTTTCGCCATGATGGAAAAGCCTGTTTGGCTGCAGATACTGCAGCTTTAAACTCCTCATTTTTCGTCAAGGGTATTTGAGAAACAACTTGTTGGGTTGCCTAACTCCACAGCAACAGTTAATTAGACAACAATACAAATTAAAGGGGATATTTGAAGCATGGACTTACTGGGTTTATAACATCAATGAAATCAGATGATTGCGAGTGTACAAAACTGCCTCCAATTAGGTTTGGTACTCTCTGAAACAATTAGACCGGTTAGTGCTTCGTACTCATAGCAAAAGGAATAACTGTGATTAAAGATACCTAGAACAGATTTGAAAAGGAACCTTAAAATAAGCTACTCAACATGGAAAACCATAATCCTAGTCAACTGAACCACAGATTGTGTTAGCATCCATCGATTTGTGTTGAATCAAACTAACTGGTCCTTGTTTGAAATCAAAAATTTAATGGATCATTTAAATCCTAGCATAGCTATCAGAGTCCCTTGAAATTGTAAAATATTTAAATTCAGCTTTACTTGCAGATTCTAGACAAAATCAGTAAAGCAAAGCAGAACATACCGGAGGATTGCTATGTCTCAAAGACTGCTCGGTAGCGGTAGAGTATTTTAGGGCAAATATTTGAGGACCAAACCTTGTCGCTGTTCACCAAGAGAGATCCATAAGAACGCATGTATAGTGATCAAATTCACTCTGCTAACAACATAAACGAATTCTACCTCGTCCGGTTGACAGTCGCAACATCATTTAGTTTAGCGAGAGGGATAGAATCTACACTGCAGACACACGTACTATGATGATCAAGCCTACGCTGTCGATCTGTTCCCCGATAATTTTAATATGTTTGGATTAGATTACGCTGTAGCAGGTTAGCTAATAACTTTATTTTTTTAGGGGTAGTATAACTTTTTATCTTATATTTTTTAATATTTATTTTTTTATTTAATATAATATATTTATATCTTTTATAATTTAGTTAAATATTTTTTTTACTTTTAACTTTAATCCCTATACATTTTATATTTTACAAAAAATTTGTTTTACGTTTCGGTCTACATTTTACGAGTTAAAACGTCATAACGTGCGTGTGTGGTTCAGTGTTTTTACGTCCGTTTATGGCCCGGTCGCAATGTATTGGTCCAGATCGAGTTATTGATTTATATGTTTTACGTTTCGCCTAACGGTGGTATGTCCTTACTGCTAAGTTTCGTTCAAGATTGGTTTTATTTTTTCTAATTTTTTATACGAGTTGTTCGGTGTTGGTGGTCGCTAACAGTGGTGTGTTTTTTATGCTACTTGGCATGGTTTTACGCCCCCACGGTAACGCGGAGGGGTTAATACTAGTTTATACTAATTACTAACTTCTTTATACATATTGAGTTATACCTTTAGTTTTAGTTGGTTGTACGTATTTTTAGATTTTTTATCTTTAATTTTTATCTTTTAATCCTAATACTTTATATCTTTACAATTTAACCCCTACATGTTCTTACGTTCAAGTTTGGTCTCTTATACTTTTTATCTTTTATAAATTTTCCATTATACATTTCGTTCTCAACGTACGCGTGTGGTTCAATGGTTTTACGTGTATATTTCCCGTTTAGTGGCCCTATCACAACGCCCTGGTCCTAAATCGATTTAGTTATTGTTTTTAATGTTTTACGTGTCATGTATGTGGTTTAATGTTTTTTCATTCAGTTTTATGTTTTTCATTTTTATTTTATTTTTAATACGAGATTTCCGGTTTTAGTGGTCACTGATGTCACACCTTGACCGACGGCGGAATCATCAGGGTGGATGAATGTGAATCGATTGTTTATAGCACATGCTAGTAAATACGTTGAAATAATATTAAATGTCATTTTTATTGAATGATACTAAATGATACATTACAATTAAAAAATAATCACATATAACAAAAGCCTTTTATTAAACTAGTTCCAAGTCCTAAATAAGCATGAAGAATTCCACTAATCAGCATTCTTGAAATCATGTGACAAAGTAACGAGTTAGCTAACGAATTAGCTGGTGAGTGAACACATGTTTGAATACATATATAGATTGATTAAAATAATTGAAAACAATTCAATTCACATGGCAATGTCAAGACTTATAATGCAATAGTGTAACATAAAAGATAAACCAACACAATCAAACCTAATGACTGAATTGACTCAGTCTACAGATGAAGCCTTATAGAACGAATAATTCTAGTTCCAATCACCACGCGACTAAACAAATAGGGTGGGTTTGTCAAACCAATAGATCGATCATTGTTACCGTGGTTGTATGAATTAATTATTATATTCTCATAAAGTTTATCTAACTATGAACATCTAATTACAAGTAATAACATAACATGTCTTGAATTGAATTTAGAATGAAATAGAATAACAATGAATATCAATGATTGAATATTGAATCACATGATTTCTCCAAATAATAAAATATAAAAATGGCCAATGAGTACTCACTTGAATTATAAATGATTTAGAAATGATAGAATGCTAGACGTGACATCAAAAACTCCTCAAGGCTCAACCTAAGGTTTGGTGTACTTTTATTAAAATAGTAATGGTTTAAAGACTAGTATGAATTAGGGTTTCGGATTTAGGGTTTTAATAATTTGTTAAGAAAGAATGTAATTAAATTACATAACTTGGTTAAATAAAAGTAAAATAAATTGATTAAATGATTAAGATAAAAATGACAATGAATCATTTGTGAAATTAAATAGTTAAATAGCACTCAAATATTTAATCCATAATAATTGTTTAAATAAATGTTGAGTATTAAAGTGTGAACAAAGTCACAATTAATGTAATAGTTAATTATTTGCAACTTGGTTAAAAATAATTAAATGAATAATTAATTATTGAAATAACTTGTAAAATAATTTGTTTCATTTTAAAATAATTCGTATAGCTAAAAATAAACCTTCAAATAAATTTTGTTATAGTTTTATAATATTAAATCCTTTTTTAAATAAATAAAAAATAAAAGATTATATAACTAATTTTCAAAAAAATAAAATAGAAAGTTTCTGGAATAAATGTAATCAAGAAAACATTTTTTATTTTAATTTGATAAAATTATAACAATTTCTGGGGTTTAATTTATGAAAAAGAAAAGTTTGAAAACGGATTTAAGGGGGGCCAGGGTCAAACCCGAGACCTCATGTTTATGTGTAATTCTTGTTACCAGTGGGCTATTAACCCATACCTGTTTGGATTTTTAAATTAAAATTTATAAACTTGTTAATACAGAAACCCCAACATCACATGAACCCTAGAATTCACTTTGATCCAAATTGAACCTTAAGTTGATTATGATGACGAAATTGATAAGAAAGCTTTTGATTATGATGATAATACGAGCATGATTGTGTGTTTAATTACATGTTTTTGAGACTCGAATTCATGATGGTTAGTCGGTAAAATAGTCGTAACGGATGGAAATCGGTTTGAGGTAATTGAGTTGATTATAATCTAATTGCTTGAGTGTGTAGCTTCCTTAGATGATAGAAAGTAATAGCCCCTTATTGATTTCAATTAAAATCAATTAGATAGTGATGAAAAACTAGCTTGCAGGTTCAAGATGTAGAGAATGATCGATGGTGGTGTGTGTGTCACACCCTCAATTTCCATAAACGGGGTATTACTGTTAGCCACATGACAAGGATCTTAGCCACTAGTTACCCCAAATGACACATCAATTACAAAACAAATTGCTTCTTAACATTTGAAATTCTCGAAGACAGAGTTAATAACATAAGCGTGAAAATAATTGAAGAAGCGTAATAATACATGATTCAAATGGCGCAACGCGCGCAAACTAATTAAAAGTAAATTGTAAAAAATGTAAGTTGTTATTTTGAACCAACAATAATGAATGTAATAGTGAGATGATCCTAACCATGCGCACCTTATGAACCTGAAAAAACATGCTAAAGTGTCAACGCAAGGTTAGTGAGTTCACAAGTTTTGATAAACAATACATAATAGAAAGCATATATAGTAAACAAAGTAATATCAGTAGATAACTAGTCTACTTAATAAGTTACTAAGTGTATGAAGTTCGCAACCGAAGTTGACAATGTAAATGAAGGGCTCGGTAGTGGTTACTAAGCTATATCAATAGAAAATAGGTCAACTAAACACCCGTTTGACAAGCAATCATGCAAGCACGACTAGCCCGGGTAGGGTTTGTCAAACCCAGTAGATCTACTCAGAATTAGCTCGCTAAAATACATAAATTAATAGTTAGAGAATGAGGACTTAAGTATAGTATAACACTAGTAAACAAGTGACATTACAGTAATACTGATCAAATAAAAATATGTTTAGAACATATGTTTCTCCCCCCCAAAAGAGTACAAGTAAAGTGGGGCTGAAAACTCACCTTGATTGCACAATGAATAAGATAATGCAGAGAGCGGGAAATTAGGTTCCGAATAAGCTGAATTTATTTAATACTTAAATATTATTAAATATTAACAATAAAATTAACTATTAAGAATTTGGTTGTATGGTTTTGCGCTCTTGACCCGATTGTAACACAAGTCCTCGATGTTACCCCATTCATAAGCTAGCATAAACATACACAATCTCATGCATCACAATGCAAAAGAATTAAATAATTCATACATAACCTATATTCTTATGATTTGTTCATCCAATCAAAGAAACCTTTTTACTATGGAAAGTATCAGAAAGAATTTCATTATATTGATCATTGTTTGACATGCCTCATAGGTAAGTAGCATAAAACTTTCCATAGCCTAAACTTGTGAATTCAAACAATATTATATTAAAATTATTTCATATGGATCTTTTTGTCCCAACCAACATTATAAGCATAGGTAAAAAAAGTAGTATTATTTGGTTATCATTGATGATTATTCAAGGTTTACATAGGTTTTCTTTTGAACTTCATAAAAATGAATCATCAAAAATCATATAATAATTTATCACTAAAATCGAAAATCAATAAGTTTGAAAGTAAAATCAATTAAAAGTGATAAAGAAACTGAATTTAAAAATGATTTAAATTCTTTTTGCACTGAAAAGTGTATTGCTTATCAATTCAGAGTAACTAGAACTCAACTAAAATAGAGTAGTTGAAAGAAAAAAATAGAACACTAATTGAAGTAGTAAGGACAATGTTGGCTAATGATAAACTACCAATCATATTCTAGGCAAAAGGACTAAATACAACATGTTAAGTGCAAACTAGAACAATACTAGTGAAAAAGAGCAACAAAACTCCACATGAACTTTTCTTTTATAGAAAACCTTTTATAGGGTTTTTGAAATATTTTGGATATCTTGTGTCAATATTTACACAAAGATCATTTAGGAAAATTAACACCTAAATCAGATGAAGGTTTCTTTATTGGTCACTCATCAGTATCTAAAGAATTTTGACTTTTCAATCCATAATCGAATATGATTAATGAATTAACAAACATGGAATTTAATGAACACTCATTTCCACAACCATTTAATGATCCTGATTGGTTGTTTGATAATCTCTTACCAAATTATTAGATCATGCTACTTTATACAATTCTGGTACAAATAATGCAAGTAGAGCAGATGAACAACTAAAGCTGAGATACATGAATTCCTAATGATACCATTGTTTTCACTCCCATGACAAGCTTTTGAAATTCCATTAACAGTTGATCCTCCACAACAAACAACTGTTAAGAGTGCATAAAATGAGGCAATTCCAAGTAATATGCAAACTACTTCACTAGATTTAACACCAAAAGTACAACATTGTGCTTCTACTTTAAACCACTTAATTTTCGAGAGGAAACATATCAACGTGCTTCAAACTGTGATATCTAACATGATAATGAATCCTTTGACTACTTTAATGACTCACCTTCATAGTTTTCTTAAAACAAAGAGACCTCTCACCAATCTTTGAACACTACTAACTTAGATGTATCCATTCAAGTAAATATCATTCCATAATAAAGGATGCATATAGATCATCCAGTGTTAAGAGTTGGGAGGAGGAGGATCTCTAACTGTAAGATTTTCAATCTACATAAGTGCTTGTGCATAGGTCTAATCATATGGATCTATTGAAGTATCAATCTGATCAACTCTTAAAGATGTTGCTATTCCTTCCTCTTCTAGTTGAATGTCTGCAGGACCGGTTAAAGGAGGTCAATACAATCAGTCTCATAATGAGGAGAGTGTTAGAACACTTAACAATTCAAATAGGGAACCGAGTTCGAGTGAAAGATGCAAAGAACACAAGTAAACAAGGAGACATAACTCAAGAATAATATGTTATGGTTTTAGAAGAATGATGTGTATTAATCTCAAGTTCTTTTACAAGTGTTAGAATGTATAAAATAAAATACAAGAGCCTAAGATACTTTATACTACACTCTACAACCGGCTATACTTTGAAAGCGAGCTGGAAAAATTAATCGACAACAAGATCAATGTAGAGTCAAAAGGCAGATTGCCTTTTGACTAGTGACTATAACACGCCATAGCTCAAATCCTAATATATTACAAAAAGCATAAAAGTACATAAAGTACAAAGTTACAGACTCTAGACCTCAATGTACAGTTGCAAAAGCATGGACATTTTCACCAACTCATGCTAGTTGGTGAGACTTCAGAGTTTGCAGCTGAAAGTGGATCATCTTTATACAAAAGTACATCCGAGGAAAGCATATTTTCCTCTATCTTCAGAAGAAATCAGTCTTCACTTCATTTAGCTTGTCTTTGAAGCTTCGAAATACTTCATCTTTGGCTTCGAAAGATTTGGTATTTGGCTTTGAAAGATTTTACACTTAGAATATTTTATATGCAGAGCGTAAAACTTCCGAAGCAATTTCTACCTTGTACATAGTGCATGCATGCAGGAAGTCTTTGGTTGCTTTGGTTGCATTAGTGTTCTTATATACCCTTACAATGTCTTCATATAATCCCTTCAAACTATTAAAAAAATGTATGTGTATTCCATGTCTATGTGAGGGCTGGTATAATGCACCAGGTTATTCTGTTATACCTCTCTCAGTTAGGTCCTCTTCCCTCACAGATTCAAAAAGAAATGAAGTAGAACCCTGCTATGGAATAGAAGATAAAGTTGGCTGAGATGCAGCTGATGGTCCAGGTTGTGTTGTTTGAGTTGGTTCAACCTTAACCTTAACCTCAGAAGGAGCTTGGCTTGGTGGAGTATGCAAGTCCACAAACTCTCCCTTTTTAAGTTTCTACTTGATTACTTTAATGTGCTCAACCATAATGGATAGATAAATTGGACCAAGCCTTCTTCCGGAGAATCCATATAACTTCAAGAAACTCATCACCCTCTGTCTGTCAGCAGACTTCTTTTGACTCTTTTGGATGATGGCTCTTGACTTTGTAGCTTCTTCCCTCATCTTTCTCTTAGCAGCCTTTTGTTCTTTAATGAATTGTTATTCTATCTGCTTAAGATACTGTTGATGCATATTGATGTACCTAGTTTATGTTTTGAAATGTAAAAGTCTTTCATGTCTTACATATATGTAATCGATGTAATGATTGAATGAATGATATATGAAATGTGTTATGATGTTAATTTATGTTTTAATATGTAATGATATCATTATATTGAATGTGTTGCACGTATATGAACTAACTTTATAGGTTTGTTGATGTTCTACATGGTTCTAAGTCAATAAGAACTTAGAAGTATGTTTAACTTATCCATGTGATAGGTCATGCGAATGGACCATGCTAATGGACCATACTTATGAACATATCATGCTTATGGACCAGTCGCACGAATGAACCAGAAGACTGGATCCGTCACACGACTGAGACATAAGATTGAGTCAGTCGCACGACTGAACCTTCAGTCGTGCATATGAGTCAATCGCATGATTCAGTCGCATGACTGAACCGTGCTAATGGTTCATTCGCACGACTGAAGACAGGAAACCTATAAACACAACGTAATTCGTGAAAAAAAAACACTTCGAGAATTCATAACCCTAGCTATCCCAGAACGTCCAAGTCGTCCCTTCCAACTTCATAGAGCGTTCCTGATCATTACTAAGCAATTCTTAACGTTTTCTAATCGTTAGTTTTGATCAGATTAACGTTCTCCCTGATTGGATCGCCAATCAAATAGGATTCCGCACTATTTGATCTGGTTTCACGTAGTTTCGGTTAGTACTAGTTCGTACTCGGTCCTAACAAGTGGTATCAGAGCTTTGGCTCTCGATTCTACGTGGATTCAATCACGGTTTTTTTGCAAAAGTCAACGTTTTTTTATCAAAGTTCCGTTCCGTTTGCATTAAAAGTTTGATTTTTACGAGTGCATGTGTTCAAAAGTTAGTATTTTTCGAGTACAAGCCGACTAGGGTTTGCAAAATCGTGTTTTTGGTCGAATCGAGTGAAAATTTTGAGAAATTTCGAAGTCGGACTTCTCAGTAGCACAATTTATCCAATCGCACGACTAAACTTCATATGCATAGCTTAGTCGCACGATTGGTCCAATCATTTGTTCATTCACACGTCTAAGCTCATTCGTTCGGTTCAGCTCAGTCGTATAGTTCATTCGTACGACTGAACTCATACGCATAGGTTCATACACACGATTGACTCAATCGCACGTGTGAACTCAGTCGCACATTTCAATCGTCCGATTGACTTCAATCACACGATTGAGTCTTATTCGCATTCCCTAGTCTCCTCAGTCAGTTAGATCATCAAGTTTTTCAGTCTAAGTCATCATGGACGAACAGCACTTTGCATTCTCAGCCGGAAAGGATTCCAGAATTCAGAATCTCTTGCTCTTGGAAAATGAGATCGGAAATCACAACAAACCACC
>BJCN01283729.1:0-11928 GCA_018326445.1 Flaveria brownii
GATAATTCACAAACCCTAATCTGTCGTAAGTCGAAAAGGTTGAAACTTTTGAATCAAGCACACTTTAAAAACAATTTTTGAGTCAAAACGAGAATCTTTTTAAATTCAAACGTTAGTTTTCACACGAACACCAATCGAATCCATGAAGAACCACGAGCCAAAGCTCTGATACCACTTGTTAGGACTGTGTACGTACGGAGTACTAACTGATTCAACATGAAACCAGATCAAATAGTGTGGAATCCTATTTGATTGGCGATCCAATCAGTGAGAATGACAACCTAATCAATCTAACGATTAAACAAACGTTAAGAATGAGTAGAGATCGATCAGGAACGAACTTTGAAGTTGGATGGACGAACTAAAACGCTCTGGACGGCTAAGGTATAATAATATTCGAAGTGTTACGTTACTCCACGAATTATGTGGTATTTATAGGTTTCAGTGTTCAGTCGTATGACTGAGCCATTTGCATGGTCCAGTCGTGCTACTGAGTCATGAAATTGATTCATACGCACAACTGAACTACACTAATGGTTCAGTCATGTGACTGAGCTAATCTTATCTCTTAGTGGTACGATAGATCCAATCACCTGGTTCTGTCATGCGACTAGTCCATAATCATGGTCCATTCGTGCGTCTGGTCCATAAGCATGGTCCATTAGCATGAATAGCCATAAGACTAAGTCAAACACATTTCTAAATCATTGTTGACTCAGAACTATGCACAACAACCTCAAACCTATATATAGCTCATATAACATGTAATAATGAATGTTATAAGAATATGATATAATCAAAGTTAAATAAACATCCAAACACATATCATTTCATTCAAACACGCATCATATTACAATATTGTTCTTGAATTACATTGGTGTAAGAAGTGAAAGACATAAACATTAAAGTACAATAAACTAGGACCGTCGTGTATCAACAGATTGGTTTACTTCAACAGCCACAAATTCCAAAATATAAGTGGGAATAGATCTTAATGAATTTCATTACAATGTTACACCAAACTCTCAGCGGATGTGATACCATTTAGGTAATGGTAGATCGCTTAGCAAAATCCACACACTTTCTGGAAATTAGAGAAAGTGATTGAATTGAGAATTTAACTCGTACCTATTTAAGAGATAAAAGTTTCTCAGCACAAGTAACTAGTTTTTCATCATCTTTGATCGCGATGCTCGATTCATTTCTTATTCCTAGAGGTCATTGCAGAGGTCATTGGAAATGAGTTTGGTTTGGAGAATAACATATTATACGTAAAATGATGGTTACAGTGAGCGTACGACTCAAACTTTAAAAGACATGCAGCGGGCATGTGTCATAGATTAAGGTTTCCTGCGATAACAGTTACCACACAGCGAACAAGGCTGCACTTTTTAAGACACTCTATGGAAGTAAGTGTCGATCATCAATATGTTAGGAAAAGTTGAAAGAAAGTCAACTTACGATTCCTTAACTTGTGCACAAGACGACTAAGAAGATCGTATGAATTCATAAATGTAGGGCATCAGCATGTGACTAACAACGAATTTACATGGGCTAACACCAAAAACCCATTGAATATCAAATCGACAACAAAGTACTTCTAAAACTGTCACCTTCGAAAGGTGTAATTCATTTTTTAAAATCGAGTAAAGTTAAACCCACGCTACGTTGGATCTTTTGAGATTGTCAAAAGGGTTAGTCCAGTAGAGTAACAACTCAATCTGCATAGAGAACTTAATGGAGTACAAAATGTGTTACATGTTTCAATCATGAATAAATGTCTGTCTTGGTGAAACAATCATCACTTTGGTTAAAGGAAAAATAGATGGATGCGTAGCTACTACTCATTGAGAATCTAGTTGAATCATGTATCAAATGGTCAGAAACTCTCAACCATAACCATATCTCTATTGTTAAAGTTTGTTGAAACTCAAAGCATGGACTAGAGTTTACCTGGGAACACGAGAATCATATAAAGGCCAAATATCTATAGTTGTTTAAAGATACACCGTTAAGCACTATTATTACCAGTTGAGAATTTCGAGGAAAAATTCCTTCAACAAGGGGATGATGTGACAACAAGGAAATTTTCATCCATCTTTTACTGGAGTTCGCTAAATTCTGGGACGATTTTTCTTTGAACAAAGGGATGATGTGAGGCCTGGCATATTCCGGTCACTTTTTGGTCAACGCGAACATGATTTTATGATCATACATTCACGCATTTAATGTTGTTTACTTAAATGCGTCATTTAGTGCATAAACATTCACGAACCTTTCACGAACGGTAATTCAAAAAATTGTCGGATCACACTCGCGTCTGCCCCCGAACATTGGTGATTCGTCAAATTGGTTTCAAACAATCATAATTGGTGTGAAATTATATGTTGTATGATTATGTAATTAATTATGTAGCCTGGTTGTGAAAATTGAGAATTTTCTGGCATTTATGCGTTTTCGCACATTTTCGACTTCTAACTAGTAATTAATATAAAAATCCCTCTGAATTAGCAAAATAAATTTTATTTCATGTTATGAATATTTTTTTGATGTTATGTGATCATTTGGTAGTTTTGGTGTAGAAAAAGTTCAATCGCATAATGTTAAATGATTTTTATAAAAGATGGGGGCCTTTCTTATAAAAAATGATTAAAACCCAAACCCCCACCCCTTTACCCTAATTCAGCCACCCCCATCTCCCCACCCTATCCCTATTTTCAAACACACACACGCATATGAACACATACATATCTTGATTTCCTCTTGCAATTGGTGATGATTATGGATTGTCCTTACATCAAAAACGTGTTAGCTTGCATCTATGCATCATTACAAGTAAGTTTTATGTTAGATTTCATATCCTTTGATTACCATGATGAACATGAACCCTAGATATCCAAACACGAATCAAAACTTAAAATTGGTTGAAATTGATTATTGATTATGTGTTAGTATTCAATATAATGATGTTAGTACGGATTAGTTTTATGAAATTGTGTTCTTTTGATCAAAACCCGAGACTTACTAATAATGGAAACTTTAAATTGAGGGTTTTGTAGAAATTGTATGATTTTGATGAAATTGGATTGAATTGATGCTTCTAGGATACTAGTTGATGCTAATGGATGAAAAGTCATGTTTTGAACTTTTTATTTTGGCTTGGTTTCGGGTACTTTCCATTAAAGGAAACAGTTTGGGTAGATTAGTTTATAGATGATGATTTATGCATGTTTATGGATTGTGATGATTTTTATATAATTTTTAGAACCTAAGAATGGATTGGGAATAACTAAACGGTGAAAAATGTATCGTTTAAGCATGCTTGCTATTTACGGAAACTTTTGAGACATGAAGTGTTGTGTGATGAGTATGTTATGTGTAGAACATGTTATGGTGATGTGTTTGATGTTGAAATGGTTATAGGAACATGTTAGGAGATTTGGATGTAATTTGTGCAACTTGTATTTAAATTAGGAAACTTTATGCATAATGAAGAATCTAGGTATTGTTAACATGTTGTGGATGATTGTGGGATGTGTTTCGTGTATATTAACATGTTTGTTATGATAAGCTTGGTAAGGATCAACACAAACATAACAATCGATCTTGTGAGGAGAATGCAGAATGTAATCGCTTATAGTAAGAAGAAGTAGAATCAAAAGCACATGAACACAATCATATATAACTTCAATATATTGCTCTCTGATTTCGGAATGATTACAATACATATGAAATCAGGAAATGACAAAAAGCCTTTAATTACATTACAAAACTTCTATATATACTAATTCTAGAAGTTCTCCGAGAAGCAAGTTTTCACGTAAAAACTTTAGGTTCTGGCGTGACTTGATCTGGATCTTCATCTTGATTTGATTTCCCGAGCCTCTAGGTTCAACCCCTACAATCTCCCCCTAGGCTTGGTAAATTAATGTGTTTAGAAGTCCACGTCTACAACCTTGTAACCTCCCCCATAAGCATACATCTTGTTGTCCAGGGCCTTCGTAATCAACCAACCAAACTGTGCTACCAAAAGATTAACTGATTCATTAGCTACAATCGGACAAGCCTGTAACCTCATAAAATCATCCCTTCCAAACTTAAACAGATCCACATGGTCGATGATACAGTAATCTTTATCAACACAGAGAATTAACGCGTGTCCCGTCTCTTTCTCACAACTCCACCATATAAGCTTAGCAAGCTGTTAACTGGTACTGGATTGTGTATAGGGATCTTCCTCACATACCTCAGATGCTTATAAACCCTTATCTTCATTGGTTTGTTTGTATTTGGGTCAATCCGGGTCTCATCTTCAATGACTTTAGATTTGGCTATTTTGAAGACCTTGAAGTTGGTTCTGTTGTGCCTCCATATCAAATTTCTAATCCAATTTCGTTTACAATAATTACTTGGATTGATGAATAGAACACAACCCATGGCATATAAATCTGATGCTCTGAGAGTATGAAAGTCGTGTGCATCCTGATAATACTCTATCACCCCAGCTCGTCTCTTAATCATATATAAGTTCTTCTTAGCATCATACGCCCAACTAAGAATCGGTTCTGAGTTTTTGTACCTTATGAGAGGTTGGGAATGTCTCAATGTGTGTATATAAGCTGGTGATGTAGGAGCTTCAACGGTAATATTACCGACCTAACGTATAGCACTTTGGCTAGTTTGATCTGTTGTCTTGTCATTTGTATCACCCGTATTTGTCTCTCCAATTATCTCTCCTTCTTCAACCAAGATATCAAAAAATAAGTCCTTAAGACTATTTTCGAATATATTTGTGCAGTCTACAGTCTCTTCCAAATCAACAAACAAAGTCAATTCTTTGTCTTCTTCCTCAGCAATCAATTTTTGCTGGAAAGAGTAAAACTCCTTCTCATAAGCCACTTCGGTGGCAGGATCTAAAGGTGTATAGTCAACTGTATTATCGGGACTTGGTCCGGAGACATTGTCAGTGCCCGATGATCCAGAAGCACTAGTAGCAGCATCGATATATCCTCCTTGATCATCATCATCATCCTTCTTATCATCATCTCCTCTATTATCATCTCCTCTATTATCATCTCCCTCATCACCATCATAACCATCATCATTCTCATCATCATTATTATCATCCTTTTCATCATTGAATCCATAATCAACCAGATCAAAATCATCATCATCATTTCTGGATCAGGAATAGTTGTTGGATCATATGAGGCTATTGCAACCAAAACAAAACTTAGAAGAATTTTGAAGTACAATTGAAGAAGTCTTCCAAAGCTAAAGAAACTCTTCCAAAGACAAGTTGAAGATCTTTTAAAGCTTAAAGTATGAAGAGCTTCCGAAGGAAAACTAAGTTTCCAAGACATTAGTTTTCCTTTCGAAGTATATGAAGATCTTTCAAAGTTTAAAGTATGAAGAGCCAACTCTGATATACTGCATGGCGCTTTCCCACACCCATGTAGTTGACCATGCTTTATTCCATTGTTCATCTTTTTCAATTAGTACATTTACCATCTTTAGATGGTAATAAAAGGTAAGTCATGGACCTATCATGACTACCTAATCTAGGATAGTATTTTATCTTATATACTTTATTCTAGCAATGTAGTATTTGTTTAGTTATAAATTCCAGCTAGTCAACCAAGTATAACTGACTGTAGATAGTAGTATATATAGTTTCTCATTGTAACTCATCAAACCATGCTTGTAAGAGTCTTATAGCACTGAGTTGAGAAGTAATATATACAAGCATCTTGTAAAGCATTCTTGTGTTCATTAATTATTATATTATTGTCAACTTAGTTTAAGATTCTGCTTCATCAACCAAGTGAGACTTAGTCACTTTGTGATGTAAATCTTGTGTTGAGAGACTAACACCAATCTTGCAATTGGTATCAAAGCTTCCTAGGATCTTGATTGTGAGATCTAACCATCCCAATCATCCTTGTTCTTCACACTTACTCACTTCACTAAAAATGGCTCTCAACTAGAACTTTTGTGAGACTAAGATGGGAACCATGACCAAGGCCCCTATTATCACTCCTGATAACTTCAGAGCCTGGAGTCAACATATTGAAGGCTTTATCAAGTATCAAGATAGCTGAATGTGAAATCCGTCACTCACAATCCTTACAAGCCAAAGGTAGGATCTCTAACTAGTAATGGTGCTATGATTGAGAAAGCTATTCAAGACTACTCAGATGAAGACTTCAAGAAGATGGACATTGATTACAAAGCCATGACTTTATTGATTATAGTCAAAACAAACTCCATAATCGTAGGCTTTGAACAATGCAAGTCAGCCGAAGAACTCTTTGATGCTTTGAGATTGATGTACTCTGGTTCCTCTGAATCTAAAGAGTCCAATAAAGATGTACTAAAGTAGAAGTTTAAAAAATTCACTTATATTGTTGGTGAGACTTAAGCCAACAATACTTTAGGTATATGGACTTAATCGCATCTCTTTAGTCTATGAGAGTGACTCTTGGGAAAAGAGACATAGAAAGAAAATTTATGAATGCACTCCTCATGAATCGACTTTCTGTTTTGTCTCTACCAAGAGAACTAATAATCAAAACACTCTCACCATGACTGAACTATATAGAAACCTTGATGGATACCTTATGAAGATGGAGGCTCAGAAGGGCCATCAGATGAATAGAAACTCAAACCTTCCTGTCAGCAATGCTCTACATGTTGCTAAAGGATCAAGAACTCCCCAGCCACAGATGTGCCTAAACTACAACCAACGGACATCATACTCCTCTTGGCCATAATTCACATTTCTTAAGACACCCAGGTCTCAACAAGCTCAATAAAATCCTTTTTAGGATAGATGTGATTTTGTTTCAGGAAATGAACATTCTGGAGATTTTCAATTCTGTTTTGATGATCTCGAGTGTTTTAACCCAGATGATGTGGAATATATGGACATTGTCTAACAGATGGCTCTTTTAACCTATAGAGCAAATAAGTTCATTAAGATAACTGGAAGGCAATTCCCTCAGAACCCAACCAACAGCAAATTTGGGTTTGATAAGTCAAAAGCCAATTGTTACAAATGAAACCAACTTGGTCATTTTGCAAAGGAATGCAAGACTCCTAGATCTAATCCTGGAGCAACTCAAGCCTCCCAACATCCTGCTACCCTAAAGGTTGTAACCAAGCCAACTAAGCAACAAACTGCAGCTATTGCTCAGGAGGTTGATTGGAGCTTCATGGTGCAATATGTGACCCCTGCTCAAGCCCTCATGGCTAGAAATGAAGACACCAAGGTATATGAACATCTTTGTACCCCAGCCTGTATAGCTAAGGTCAAAATGTATCAGGACTACAACATGGAAATGAAATCTAATATTGAGTCCTTAAACATAGTACAATATGATTTTAAGAGAGCAGAATCTTACTACAAATTCAAAATTAAAGAGTTAGAGAAAACTGTATCTTCTTTAAAACAGGAATGCTCAAAATACAAGGCTTAAATAAAAGATTTAGTCTCCAAGTTGACTGAGGCTCAAGCCAGCTGGTAATAGCTGAGGCTAAAGCAAAGAAGTATTCTAGTCAAGAGGATAACTTTAACACCATATTTGTATCATCCTCCTACTCAAAGGTGTGCTATCAAAACAAAAGTGGGTTGGCAACCAATGAAACAGCTCTACCACACTCTTATGTGTCTATTATACAGCCAAGATGTGATACTAATAAGCAAGAGGTTCCAACTACTTACCCACTACCCAATGAGTATAAGAATGATGCATCAATGGTGACCACCACATTGAAGGATAGGTAGAAAACCTCATCCACACAGCTAAGATGAACCTCTGACCACCAAAGATAGAAAGAACAAGATCAGGACAACAAGAAAAACTACCAAGAATGTGGCTGAGTCTAACTTGAAAACGGACCCAAGTTAAAAAGGGGGTATTCATCTCAGTTGGATTCCAAGTGGCTGGAAACCCTGATTCAGGAATGGAGTGTAGTACTAGTACTCAGTCCAGCTAAGAATCAGAAGTTAAAGGGGAAGGTTGTTGAAGAAGAGAAGAAGTGCAAGAAACAATAGCACTCATGCCGCATCAAAGTTAACATTGAGTGCATAATCTATGGTCTGCATAACTATATGGCTAAAGATTGTTACTATAATCCAGCAAGCAAACAATGTTAAAAAGGAAGGAGTCAAAGAAGGTTTCACATTTTGACCTTATCATATGGTTCAAGTATTGAAGAAAGGAAAGCTTGTTTCGGAAGACAAGTTGCTTCCGGAAGAAACTCATTCTTCCAAAAGGAAAATAACATCGGAAGACCAGCCCAAGAACAAACAAAGGAATAAAAGGAATCCTTTGAAATCATTCCTAGAAGAAGACTGCTTTGGAAAAAAAGGGGGTGACAACTTCTTCCAAGAACAAAGAAGCCTCGGAAGCAAGTCATGCTGCTCAAGCCTCTTCAGGCTCATCTAAACCGATTAACCATAGGATGGAATGTAATATCAGACAAGATGCTACAACCTAAACCTCTTCTTCACAAACCATAGTTGAACCCCTTGCATACATTTTGGTTCAATTATGTCATCTACATTGTAAGAACCCAAGACCAACAAGGCTTGGGCTTCTGATAGTAACTAACCATTTCACCATATGTAGAGGGACATCAACATGATAAGAATGGAAATGTATGGATTAGCAGTGGATGATCTAGGCACATGACAGGATACATGAAAAGGAACAAATCTCTTCTACAATAGTTTGAACACTTTGATGGAGGTCCTGTTCTATTTAGAGGTGAAGCCGAAAGATACATTTCTGATAGGGGTAATGTATCCAATGGTAGTTAAAAGTTAACAAAGTAAACTTTGTCAAACTGCTTGAACACAATCTCTTGAGTGTTACTTAATTCTATGCTCAAAAGCACCAAATGCCTTTCATAGAACATGAGTGCATTATCCTCAAACCCAGGATGACAATTCCTCAGAAATTGGTGCTTCTTAGATCTCCCAGGAGAGGGGATATGTACAAGATGGATATGAACAATGCTTCCCTATTAGGAGAAGTATCATGCTTTCTTTCTAAAGCTAATGGTGATGAGTCAACTCTTTGGCATAAAAGAATGGGTCATGTTAATTTTAAGACCATGAATAAACTGGTTAAAAATAACTTGGTACGTGGTGTGCCTAAAAAGGAGTTTTTCTGTAAAGACAACTGTGTTGCTTGTCTAAAAGGGAGGCAACACAAGGCATCCCACAAATCCAAAGAAATTAACTCCATCAAAACTCCATTACACTTATTGCACATGGATCTATTCGGTCCCACAAGTATAACAAGCATTGGAAGGAAATCATATTGTCTTGTGAGAGTTGATGATTTTACAAGATTTAAATGGGTATTCTTTTTAAGAACTAAGGATGAAACAGCTGAACGTTAAAATATTTAATTCTTAAAATTGAAAATCAAATTAATCACAAGGTAAAACCAATTAGAAGTGATCAAGGGACTGAGTTTAACAATTAAGTTTTTGACTCATTCTGTAATTCAAAAGGGATTACAAGATAATATAGTACTCCTAGAACTCCTTAACTAAATGGTGTTGCTAAGAGGAGAAATATGACACTTGTTCAGGCCGGAAGAACTATGTTAGCTAATTCAAAGATGCCTCTAACTTTCTGGACAGAGGCAGTCAGCACTGCATGTTATGTGCAGAATAGGGTTCTTATTGTTAAGCCCCATAGAAAAACCCCTTCTGAGCTATGGAACAAGAGGCCACCATTCATTGGCTATCTAAGGTCCGTTGGCAGCGGGTGCACCATACTTAACACAAAGGACAATTTAGCAAAATTTGCTGAAAAGTTAGATGATGCTATCTTTGATGGGTATTCCTCAAGCTCTATAGCCTATAGAATATACAACATTAAAAATCAAAAATTTAAGCAATCATCCAACATTGTTGTAAATAAGCACACTCCTTGTGTTAAGGGGAATGGTCGTGACCATATCCTTGATTTAGAATTGTTTCCAAACTATTTAGACCATCTTATGAGAATGTTTCAGCTGGAACAGGAACTCCAAATGACTCATATGATGATAAATTGTTTGAGTTACCCAGAACTAATCCAATTTCTCCAAGAAGACATGAAGATCAAGCTCCCACTACTGGAAGTCCTGAAAGCTTGAACATCTCAGGAAATAGTGGAGTTTCAACAAGTTGTCAGCCAACTATGCCTCAAAACTCATCCGCTGAAAACTCCAACACTCAACACCAAGCTGATGAAGATAGTGATTTGGAGGAAGAGGCAACTATTGATGCTGCTTCACTGCAAAATACCATTGATGCAGCTTCACAGCAAAATACCATTGATGCTATCACATATTCATTTAATCAATCCTCATTAAATGAGTGTGAGACATTAGTTAGAACTAATGTTCATAATCCTGAGCAAAACGTTTCAAACTTGGATCTATCTATATGACTAGATCTGATTCCTAGGCTTAGGATACATAACACTCATCCAGCTAAGAACATCATTGGGGATGTCTTAGAAGGTGTGAAAACTAGAAGACAAACTCATAATGGGAATGTCTGCTTATACTTATGCTTTCTCTCTCAAATGGAACCCAAAAAGGTGGAAGAAGCTCTAAAGGACATTAACTGGGTTGAAGCAATATAAGAAGAGATGCTTCAATTCAAGAGATAAAAGTTATGGAACCTATGTCCATTGCCACCTGGCCAAGTCCCTATTGGCATGAAGTGGGCATTCAGAAATAGAAGAGATAATAGAGGTTTGATCATCAAGAAAAAAGGTAGACTTGTGGTTCAAGGATACACATAAGACAAAGGAATATATTATAATAATGTCTTTTCACCTATTGCAAGACTTGAGGCTTTGCGAATCTTCCTTGCTTTTACAGCATCAAAGAACTTCATAATCTATCAACTTGATGTCAATTGTGCATTTCTGTATGGGGATATTGACAAAGAAGTCAATGTATGCCAGCCACCTAGATTTGAAGACTCACAACATCCCAAATATGTTTGCAAACTTGATAAAGCTCTTTATGGGTTACACCAAGCACCTACGCCGTGGTATGAGACACTGTCTCAGTTTCTTCGGAAGAGTGGCTACACTAGAGGCACCATAGACAAGAAATTGTTCATAAAGAAGTCTGGGATGGATATGTTGCTTGTACAAGTCTATGTTGATGACATCATATTTGGTTCCTCATATGATCAAATATGCAAAGACTTTGAAATCATCATGAAGAAGAAATTTGAGATGAGCTCTATAGGAAAAATGGATTTCTTCCTTAGAATTCAAGTGAAGCACATGGAAGAAGGGTTCTTCATCAATCAATCTAAGTATGTCAAGGACATCTTAGAAGGATTTAAAATGAAAGATTGTAAGCCAGCCAATACACCTATACAAAGAAATCACAATCTTTGTCCTGATTCTGAGGGGAAGGATACTAATCAGCATCAGTACAGGGGAATTATTAGGACTCTAATGTATCTCACTGCAAGTAGACTTGATATCATGTTTGCAACCTGCAACTGTGCAAGATATCAGGTTTCTCCCAAGGTGTCTCACCCAATTGCTATCAAGAGAATTCTTAGATACCTCAAAGGAGCTCCCAAACTAGGCCTTTGGAATCCTAAGAACAAGGACTTCAACCTTTCTTGTTACACTGCCAGTGATTATGGAGGCTGTAACATTAACAAGGAATCCACATCAGGTGGATGTTAATTTCTTGGTGGAAGGATCATCTCATGGCAATGCAAGAAGCAATCATGCGTCTCTACATCAACTGCTGAAGCTGAATACATTGCTACTACAAGCTATTGTGCTTAGCTGCTATGGATTCAAAATCAGATGTTGGACTATGGTTTCAATTTCATAAAGACTCCTATCCACATAGACAACAAGAGTGCTATTTCCATTATAGAAAA
>BJCN01283731.1:0-11836 GCA_018326445.1 Flaveria brownii
TAAAAAATAGTTCTGTAATGATCCTGATCCTATATATATATATATATAGAGAGAGAGAGAGAGACGCAGCTATTTCAAGGAGAGAAGCATATATGGTTAGTTTAGGGTTAGAGAGAGCTCTTTAGCCGAGGAGATGAAATTATTTTTATATTAATTTTAAAATGAGGTTTAAGAAACCAAGCCAGTATTGGGAGACATGGTAACAACACCCACGTTCTCTCTATCTTATTTTAATTATTAAATTAAATACTTTTTGAAATCCAATTCAATTCTAGGGTTTTGCTCTCATCCAAACTTTTACTATTTATGAAGAGAATGGTTAAGTTGCTAGTTCCATTTGGTCTCGGTTAAATTAATTAGATTTTACTCAACTGATTAGTGAATACGTAAACAACCAAGCAAGCAAACAAACAAACGTTACCAGTAGGCTCTAAGTAGTGTGATTGGGAATTGGAGATCTGTGCAAAACTTACGTCTATTTTAGGAAGATAAAAAGATTGCATGCCATGAGACTTTGCTCAAAAAACCCCCATACATATATCTACAGTAAGATCTATATACAATGTTTTCTTCATGTGTTATATATGACCTAGAAGAACACAGGAAATTCAAAACTTTGAGCAATATGATACAAAAGTACATTGTAATGTTCACATATGTTTGGTTGTAACATAAAATCTAGCACTAGCTACATATGACATACTGTCCACTTGACAATATTAATTGTTTATTAACCCAACGAATACATATATACATATGCATATCCTTTATTTTGCTTGAAATCCTCCTCAAATACACTCATCCACCAATTACTCATCTCTCCTGCTCATCACCATTCTTCCTATAACTATTCAAAGAAGTAGAGTTTATGTCATCATGGTATGAATATATATACACATATTTGAAATCTAGATTTATCTTATCTTCAATTCTTGAAAATTGAAAACTTTATTTGTATGTCTTTGTAGGGAAATCAAAAGCCAGCTTGGTTAGAAGCTCTCTATATGCAACAGTTTTTCACCGCATGTTCAATTCATGAAAACTCAAAGAAGAACGAGAAGAATATATGTTGTTTGGATTGTTGCATCAGTATCTGTCCACACTGTGTGCACATCCATAGATTTCATAGACTCCTTCAAGTTCGTCGTTATGTATACCATGATGTTGTGAGGCTGGAAGACCTTGAAAAGCTTATCGACTGTTCAAATATTCAGGTAAAATTCAAAATTAAAACCAATTTTTTTTTATCTATTTAATTAGCATGATCCATTGAAATACTTGCTAACTAGGTTCATTATTCCATCAGGCTTATACCATCAATAGTGCAAAAGTTTTGTTTATCAAGAAGAGACCTCAAAACAGGCAATTCAAGGGCTCTGCAAACTATTGTACATCTTGTGATAGAAGCCTCCAAGAACCCTTCATCCATTGCTCTCTAGGGTGTAAGGTAAATCAATTCCATTTTTCCTTCAACTTAATCATCATAACATGAATAATTTTCATGATCTAATGCTGGAATGTGTTGAAATGTATTGTAATTTTAGATTACCAGAATGAAGAAAGTTATAAATAATTAACCTATAGTCCAAAAAAGAAACAAAAAAATTAATAGAAAATATAAAACAGCCCTAAATTTCAGTTGAGTGAGTTTCATTCTGGTCATAAGCCTCTAAATATTACCAAACACTTAAAATTGGGAACTAAAAGATTATGAAAACACAGTTAAAACCCAAGTTTTCAGTTGGTTGAGTTTTATTCTTGTTTTAAGCCTAAAAATGTAATTAAACAATTCCAATTGTGAACTACAAATTAAACTATTTGTTTTCAAGTATGCATAATTACATAACGAGGTTTATCCCAATGGTATCTTTTACCATTTATACATACATTAAATAACAGGATCTTAAAAATATGGAGTCTGAATTTTATTGCAAATTAATAATTATTAACCTTTGAGAATGGACAACTATAATATACTCTTACCGGGAATTTTCACTACATTTCATTATACATTTTCATATTTAATTCACGTCATCATCTAGAGCAAAATTAAATGGAAATTAAATGTAAGATAATGAATGACTATGCTAATATAATTGTTAATGTGGAATTATGAGTCAATAGGTTATAGTTTGTATTATAAAAATCTAATTTATATTAAAATTTAATCAGATTATTGTTTTGTTTTGTACACAATATTATCACCTAGCTTTCATGAAACTAACACCTCTCTAAAATTTAATAAACTAGCTTTCATTTCTATTTTCTCATTACCTTTTATAGTTGAGATAGCATTTAAATATTTATATTACAAAACAGAATAAAACTAAATGTTTATTAAATTCAATCACATCACAAAAGTTTAAGGGCGTACCTGCAAAGAGCTCCCGCGTTTTCGCAGGGTCCAGGGAGGGTCCGTCCCATTTAAGGGAAGATGTACGCGGTCTTTCCCCCACATTTTGTGGGGAGGCCGTTTCCACGGATCGAACCTGAGATTAAATAGAAGCTTAAAAAATAGAAAACTTTAAACATTAAAAATCAAAAAGTTAGAAAATTAAGAATAGAAAACGGTATAATTAGATAGAATTAAAGTCTAAAACATGAGAAAAGTCCAAATGCTACAATCAATAAAAATTACTCTAAAAAGGATTAAAAGTTTTGATATTAATCTCGTGTTTAGTTTAAAAGATTTTAATAGAGTAAAAATAGGCATCAAAGTTGCTGGTTTTTACTTTTTACCATAACCATGACAACCATGATGTCATTGTTATTACAAACCTATGGCATTGATTTTATATAATTTGATTGACTTAATATTTAGGTGGATTTTATACTCCAACACTATAGAGACCTCACACCATTCCTAAGGGTATGCAACTCCTTACAACTTGGTCCAGATTTTTTTATTCCAAACGACAACGGAGACGATGACATGACAAATGAGATGCCTCACTCGACCATTGTGGATTTCGATGACCCAATGAGCTCGTGTTCAGGTTCATCGGGTTCAGAAAACATGAGCGCATTGATGTGCACTGAGTTTGTTAGTCGAAAAAAGAGATCCGGACTATACTCTTGGGGGAGATCATCTAACAAGATTCATTCTGAAGAGGATATGACCTCAAGCATGAGTAGAAGAAAAGGTATTCCTCAAAGATCACCTATGTGTTGAGACATGTGATCGAGGCCATTAATAATAATCTCAGGTTATATCTTTCTTATTTTAGATATTGTTTTCCCTATATCCAACATGTTTTATGTTAAAGTTAATTATTAGTTACTTGGTCGGAGGGGTTTTTGTCTTAATCGCATGATCATGTGATTCCCAAAGGCCAAATCCAAGCAATAGTTCTGTACATTTTTCTAAAAGTTATCCATTAAAAACATTTGTCATTGTTATAAACTAGAAATTTAGCACACACGATGCGGCTCGTATACAACTTTTGTTACACATGTTGCGTTACAGGGTGACATTAACGTGGTTAACTAAATAAAATTAAAATGTATAAAGTTATGGCAACTCAATTGTAAAGATGAAAAACAAAGTCGATATAACCTACGCTTACTTAAAAATGTTCTATTTTAAATATAACCTCGTTTTTAACAATATTAACATCAGAAAACCACGAAAAAAACTAAACACAATACAAAATTAGTCTTTTTAAGTAAAAGCTATTGAACAATAGTTGAGGGTTTAACTTAAAGCTTTGTCTATTTGAAAGCTTATATTATATGGTATGAGGCTTAAGTTGAAACGTAGAAAATTAAGGGTTTAAGTTTTACAAAGATGAGTTTATGTTTGAAAGTTTAAGTTAAAATTGAGTGTGAAAATAAAAGAAGTTTGAACATTTATAAAGTTGAAAGGCGTAGTCGAAAAAGTGAAGGTAGTTGGTGGCATTACCGACTTGCAAATAGCAATTAAAAGCTTGTTTGAAACCGAGGACTTATTGTTCTATAACTAAGCTTTCCCCTAATAATTAGGGGTGCGCGTCACGTCAAACCCGGACCAATCCTGACCGAACCGACCTAGCACGAAATTATTATCCACCTACGTAGTTAGGATTATGCACTTTCAAATTAAAAGAAGAAAAATTAAAACTGATTTAAGTTTCTTATGTTATCTTTTGATTAAAACTACTTTAAAAAAAACTCAAAGAACACATTTAATAATTGACCAAATGGTAAAAAGTATTATTATGAAAGTTATGGATCTGCATGAATTTGTCCCACAATGGATCAAGCCCAAAACTTGTTGTTTCTCAACTTTAGGCCCAACAGCTTATACTATGAGTGACTGAGTGAGTTTAAAGATTACGAGGGCCCATCAGCTCATTTTTTCACGAATTGGGCTTCGTAATAACGTACCTTTATAGAATAGTATGAATCTAACCAAAAACTAGAAGATCAGAACAATCATAACATATCAAGATCTATTAAGAACAACAGTGTCATCGAAGAGATGAAACCCTAATCAACAAAGTAGACGATCAAAACTATCTTGAGTAGGATGAGAGAGAGTGTGTGTGTGTCTGTTGTCCTCGACACACAACATCATTATATAATATCTAAATTAATACACACCCGGTACTCAAGTAGTTCGTTACCAGTGGGCCTCTTAGAGAGGAAACGGATAGCACACGGGTTCTTGTGTGAATCCTTAGCAACCCGCTCTACTTTAGTCCAACATGATCTAGCCTGTTCCAACATTGCACTAGTTGTTTGAGGCAGCCAACTCAATATTATTTGTATGAACACAAAGATAACAAAGAATTAGAAATAATTAATATGTTGGATATAAAATTACCAATTCAAAAGAGAGTTGACACATGGATTCCTCATTCCGGAGCCACCACTCACATTTTATCAGATTTTGTAACATGTGAAGTTTTTTTTCACTAAAGTAAAAGAAAGTTTTTGTTATTAATTTGAGGTAAAATTAAAGGACATAAAGTGTGAGGACGAAAAGTGAAAATTACTTATACCCTAACAAAATGCGTACAACCATAAAGAATATGTTTTTGTTATTATTTTAGTTTTAGGATAAAAAATGAAATTTAAATTAAACTTAAAAGAAAAAATATTGTAATTTACTCATCAATTTATATATAATGAATTTCTAATTAACATTATATATAATACTAATTACCAAATGGTTTGTGCATAAAAGTGTTGTACCTCATGCTTATCAAGTGATTTGTGCTTTAGAGTGTTGTACCTTGTTTTTTTTTTGGGTTATACCCACTTTTTTGTCTTTTTTATTAAATATTTAACTTTTTTATTTTAACTCAATACTTTTATATATTTATAATTTAAGCCCAATACTTTTTATACTTTCAATTTTGGTCCTATATTTTTCATATTTTACAAATTTTTAGTTTTACGTATCGCTCTAAATTTTGGGGTTAACATGACACAGCGTGCATATGTGGTTCAACGTTTTTATGCTTACATTTTGTTTAACGGCTCCATCGCAACGCGCTCATCCTAGATCGCTTACTAAGTATTTCATATGTTTTACGTGTCGCTTGTGTGCTTCAACTTTTTACGTCTACTTTTCGTTCGTTTTATTTTTTGGTTTTTATGTGTTTTGCCTGCATGGTTCATCGTTTTATTTCTTTTTAATACGAGTTTTTCCGGTGTTGGTGGTTACCGACAGTGGTGTGTTATTGTTGCCACTTGGTATGGTTTTACGCCCTCTGCAACGCGGGGGTATAATACTAGTTATATATAATTACTATTTTTTTTTTGTCTCTGAGTAGCTAAGAACCATATTATTTTTACGATAGATTGAATCTACCATACGTCATTTTCAAAGAACGACTTTTGGCTTCCTTGTGACAAGATATTATTAATTTTCAACGCTAGATGTGTTTTATTGACTGGTATATTATATATCTTTAATTATAGTCTCATGGTCTAACTTATATAACTACAAGTTGTTCACAAACAATTTGATATCTAAATAGCTAACGAATAAAATAGTTGAATAACAAAACATATAGCTTAAAACAAACCAACTAAATTTGAAAACACATGACCTTTGAAATTTGAAGAAAACACCCCAAACCGATGTTACAACTGCAACACTATGCTAGCTTAAGTTCAATGATAATGATGATGATAATAATAATAATTCGAAAGCACATTGAGACCGAGCTAGCCAGAAGCGTACGGCAATAATGTGACGGTCTTTTTGCCGCAACCAAAAGAGTCACAATACGCTTGGTATGTTAACACGAACACAGTTAAAATACTAACCATAACGGCTACAATCTTCCATGAAGATTCAACAAAAGTGCCAATAGCCCTCAAAACCACAAGCAACCAACATGCTAGCTTCTTCAAGAGCAAATATGTCTTCATCCTCAGTCCACTTTCATACACCTTGTTAATCTCATCGACCACATTCCGCAACTTGGATTTTTCATTAATCGACACAGAACCGCTCATCCCTATGAAGAGTTTCACAACTTCATCCGCATCCATTTCACCCGTGATAATATTCCGACTTTTGAGGTAACTGACGTCATCCTCATTCGCGATAAGCCCACACATCAAACCCATGTATTCATTAAGTGGGAAGCTATCCGAACCAGCGGTTAATGTTTCATAAGCAACCAAGTTTCTTAATATGACCTCCGAGTCGTCGTTCAAAGCAATAACCGGCAAGTGAATATCTTTCCCTTGAAGGCGTATATTGCGAAGGCCTTCGTCTTCTTTTAGGCTATGAAACTGGAATCCAGCTTTTTCATGAAGTTTAGAAGCCGAAGGGATGAGATCAATTTCGCTTTGGGTGAAAGCTTCTAACGCGGAGACAGATTGTTCATACGCTTGAACAATCTCTCCCCGCGGGATCTTGGTAATGAAATTAAACACTTGTACACTTAACATCCTTTCCTCTTCAGGATCTTCGGATTGATCATCAGCTTTATCAACATCAGGTTTTTTCTTTTTGTCAAGTGCAGCAGCTTGTTGTTGTTTAGGAACATTGTTAACTATCGAATAATACATATAATGGAGAAGATGATCTACACTAGAAGGAGATTGTGACTTTGAACACAGCTTAAGCGGTGAATGGATCTCACAAAACACTCGAAATACCAAAGGCGAAAGATTGATCATGCTCGAACTGGAAGAATTACCTGATGACGATTTCAAACTGTCGTTGATCTCCTGCAACACCATAAACGGGATCTGGTTCTCCACCATCAATACATCTTGTGCCAGCAATCGTTTTTTCAGACCAACTTCGGGTAGTTCGGGCTGATGGTGAGTTATTTTTAATGTCTTTTCCCATTTATCTTGGTTCTCTTCAGTCACTACAATTTCTTTTTGAAGTATAAGTGGATCTATCTTCTTAACAAGGGTCTCTATATTCTTTTTGTTTGCAGCATTTTTGTTTAATTCACGTAGACGTGTAACGATTTTATTTTTAGTTTTATCTGCTGAGGTCTTTAAATGAAGTAGATACTCGTCTATTCGAGCATTATACGTATGGAACATATTGAGCAAGAAGAGACCATCAATGGCAAAGATCCTAGCCAACGACTCATCGTCATCTTGTAGGAACATATCATAACACGAACGGGTCATGGGGACAAATTTGCGAACTCTATCGAGGACATGGATCTTATAATCCTTAACATGGTACTCCTTTAGGACCTTTCGCATGACAGCAACCTTTTTTTGTTCCATCTTCATGTATGGCGACGGGCGCAAGTGATGAATTGGGCCTAGCCCTATCTGTTGTGGTTCATACGCCTCGGGTTTTTTTGAGGTTATGGTTTCAGGTACCTGAAACAGCGAGACGGGAATGGTTTCAGGGTCGATATCGAGCTGATGATTGATGATTTCGTCGATTTTAACAACCCATGTATGCTCTTTGGGGTCTGATATCAACAATGGATCTATGGAGGACATGTTATTGTTAAGATGGATGATGATAATGCTAGAGTTGGGGGTATTTTGGATGCACAAACTATGCAAGTGTGCCTTGTTTATATACAAATAAAATAAAACTAGGTGTGGCCTTTGTGCTACTTGAAATATAAAGAGACTAATAAATTCTTTCATTGCTTCTAAAATTAAGAATTAAATAAAGGCAAATAAGTTTTAAAATTCCAAACAATTACGTATTGACCGATAATAATCCGCAGTATTAATTTGTCTGGTTATACTCTGAACTTTCAGAGTTATTACTATTAATAATCTCAATGACATAATTATCACAATAATGATAATAATTATCAAATACTTACGCTTACTTTGCTTTCAATTTTTCTCACAATACTAATTATGAATGAAATAAAAAAAACACAAGCAAAATGAAACATAAAATAAATATTAATCGAATGTAAATGTATGATAATCATGATACTTGGATTATCATTGGTAACAAAAGTGAGAGCTGAAAGCGTCACCTGTCAAATTAATCTTATAAATTGTTATCTGTTGATAAATAATAGTTTGAATTATTAAATCCAGTTTTCCTTAACATAAAAAAAGGTTTGTGAGTTTCTAGGAAATTGACCGAAGAACTTAACACGAATGGTCTTGGTCTTTCTCAACTTGCTAAAAGTTATACAATAATAGTAATATAGTGTATACTATTCTATGGTCAACGAAAGTTTCAACAGGTTCATCATGACCGTTGGATAAAGTCTTTGGAATTGTTTTGTTATAGAAGCCAAAATGTTTCAGCATTATTCGGATGACATTATTCGCCGTAACGAAAGCCCTATATATAAATGTCGTAAGAAATCTATAAACGAAAACAATAAGCAAATGGAATAAAAACCATAGATCTAACGATACTCACAAAAGAAAAAAAAACAAAACTCGTTTTAACCGCTAGTAAGAAGGCTCTCAAATTAAAGGACCATGATGGAAACGATGATGAAAATCGAGGGGAGGAATGGAACTCTCAATTTAAAACAAAATTGGACGTGTCGTTCAGAAAATATTTTTATATAATCATGCAATTATGTGATTACAATTGTTGATTTTTAAACCAACATCTTCTATGATATTTAATTAATTATAACATTGTTATATGAATTAATATTCGAGCGCACTTAAAAAATGAAAGAAATATATTCAATAAAAGATTGAATATATAATACAATTAAAAACTTTAGCATGACTTTTCATAAATCACAAAATCTAACAAGAACACGTCCATTAACAAAATGTTATTGGGTGTAGCAATTCGAGGAAACAAATTAGTAAAACAAATTAGTGAAACAAATCTGGTTTATGATTTCATAGATTCTTAAGCGGTTTTCCTCAACCGAGAGGACCCATTGATCTTACTGTCAAATTCTGAGAAAAATGAATTCAAACATCCAAAATTCAGCAAAAAAAATTAAGCTTTAAATTAGCTTTATATTTGGATGAATAATTTAAAAGAAATATAATTCAAAAGAATGCATTTTCCAATGGAAGTGACGATCTCTCAACGTTTCCATTGAGTGAAATTATTGATTTGTGTTAAAAAAAGTTCATTTTAGCAATTTTTTTTCAAGTTCTTCTACAATATGATAAAGTTCCTGTACAAACACCAATCTTTTTATTGTTTATAGTAATAATACACATGAACACTCGAGTGCAACCATGAGTTGTCATGTAATAAATCTAAGTTTAATACAACCACCCTGGAACTGTCATAATTGTCGAGTTTAAATGGACAGGATTAAGTTTCAACTTATTCGACGGTTGAGACGAGTTTTACCAGCGATTACACTCACCTCTGGTAATATAATATATAATACGCAACCTGGGTACTTGAATAGTCCATTACCAGCGTGCCTTTTGCGTGAATCCTTAGCAACTCGCTCTACTTTAGTCCAATATGATCTAGCCTGCCCCAATATTGCACGAGTTGTTTCGAGCATCCCACTAAACATTGTTTGTATGAACACAAAGATCACAAAGAATTATAAATAACTAGTTGTATACCCGTCCGGTGGTCGGGTACTTTCATATTATAATATCATCACTATATTAAATTAGATACTAAAAACATGTTGTTTTTGACCAAAGTACAAATCACTAACATAAGTAATCACTAAATGACCGACAACAATAAGGCAATGATAAGAAATAATTGCTAAACAACTTAAAACTTAAGAACATAAATAATCAGGTAAAATCAAAATGTTAATTAACGTTCATATATGGTAGTTAATAAGCAACAGGTGGGGAATGTGCCATGAACCACAGATGCTATCTACATGGGCCTTACTCCTTAGATTTTCTATTGTTGGCTCGTGACGTGTTCGACGAAAATAATATACGTTTAATATAAAAGTACAACTCGTTTAACTTAAAGGTAAAAAAATTTGACAAACGTCATCAAAAGAAACACACGACAATGTTAATATAGTACAATGTCGACTAAAATCCGTCATTTCAACAACATAAAATAGCATACAAAACCGTCGATGCAATGTATATAACTATAAGAGATGACAGACTTGTTCTGGAAAGATAAAAAGAATAAAAAAATTGAAAATCAAAACTTGATAGAACGCCATACGAGAAGGATAAATTTTCCACTCTCTACTTTCAAATCCAAAGCAACGTCATAATCCTATACCTATTACATAAAGCAATGATCACAAGTTCATTATATAGTATATTTGTTTAGAAAAAGAAAACCATAACACATCTGTACAACGATGATAGGAAGGAAACATACATTTAATACAGCTTCTGTAAATTGTTTTCAACAAACATAGCAACAATAGGCCCTTTGATACACACACTATGTTTAAGCTCTCAATGCTTAGCACAAAAGTTAAGTCTTTGATAGTATTCCTGCAATAATAGTTGAAAAAGATTAGTTAAGGATAATGAGAGAAGTAAACTTATGTGAGTGTGTTGGCATGGTAATTTAAGGGTTTAAATGTTGAATATTATGTTTGATTCCTAGTGTTTATGCATTTGATTATGTTAAATAGGTTAACTAGGAGTTTGAAGTGATTTTGTAGGTAAAATAATCAAGTTGGAAGCTTACTTGGTGAAACAAGGCATTGGAGGGGTCAAGAAATAAAGATTCAAAGTGCAGCAGAAAATTTCCTACCGTAGCCTACTGTAGCCACCGTAGGCTACGCCAGCATCAGCAAAAAAACAGCAGAATACCCCTCAGTGTAGGCTACGCTGGCTGGCGTAGCCTACGCCAGGGCCTCCGTGGAACACCTATAAAACCGTGTTTTTGTTAAGTTTCACCCACCACTTACCCCCTATTCGACCTAGGACGATCTGAGACGATTTTTGGGAGTTCCTAGGCCTGAAATTCACCATTCTAGATCATTCTAACACCATTCAATCATCCGAGATGCAAATCAATAACGGTTTTGAAGATCGTTCAAGAACAATGAGCGGCTAGTCTTCTCGTGATCTACTTTGAGTAATAGGTTTTGTGTGATTAGGTTTTCGTTTGTGTTTGACTTGTGTTAGGATTGAACTTTAGACCCCGTTAAGTTTTTTGATAAGTTTAACTCGTGTTTGATTATTTAAACGATTGTTTTGGTTAATCATTATTTGAATATTATATGATATTGCGCGAATCATATGGTTGTAGAGTTTTGGTTGTCAATTGAATTGGTATTGTGTATTAAGACCCATTAAGTCTTGATTATCAATATCACTTAATCATTACACACATAGAATCTCCATTAAAGATTTTCCACCAAGTTGGACTAAACGATTACCGAAAGCCAAACCTTAATCCCGGAGTAGATTACTCTTTCTCATAATTGCCTTGTTAATCCAGTTCACTCATTTACAATTTGTTTTCTTAGTTAATTTCTTAATCATTCTAAAAATCCAATTT
>BJCN01283775.1:0-10851 GCA_018326445.1 Flaveria brownii
ATAAAGTTCGTTACTTTTCTCGATTAGTCATTTTTACTAAGTTTTTGTAATCAAGCTACAAACTTTTAGATTTAAACTACAAAACTTTCCACATATTCCCTGTGGATCGACCCGACTTACCCTAGCTATCTTAGGTGAGTTTGGAACCTTATAAATTGTTTTTGATTAGGCTTGACAAACCGATATCAGTGGTTGCTTAACAAGTTTGGCTTTAGATTAGTTTTTGAAAGTGATAACTTTGTTTTATCAAAATGTGAAATGTTTGTTGGAAAAAGGCTATGCCCAAAATGGTATGTTTAAACTTAATGTAACTGCTATCAAGAAAGATATGAATAAATCTAGTTCTTCTGCTTATATTATTGAGTCTTGTGATTTATGGCATGGTCGTCTTGGTCATGTAATGAGTCTTGTGATTTATGGCATGGTCGTCTTGGTCATGTAAATTTTAATTCAATACGTCGATTGATTAAATTAGATCACATTCCATCCTTTTCTTTGAATCAAACTCAAAATGTAAAACGTGTGTTGAAGCCAAACAAACAAGATCATCGTTTAAATCGGTTGAAAGAACAACCGAGTCCTTGGGCTTGATTCACACCGATGTTTGTGATTTTAATTCGATTCCCACACGTTATGGAAATAAATATTTCATTACTTTTATTGATGATTGTAGAAGATATTGTTGTGTATACTTGCTGAAAAATAAGGATGAAGCAATAGACAAATTTGTTTTGTACAAAACCAAAGCTGAGAATCAACTTAACAAAAAGATAAAAATTTTAAGGAGTGATCGAGGCGGTGAATATGTTTCACTGTTTGCTAAAATTTGTGCTCAAAATGGAATTGTCCATGAGTATACTACTCCTTATTCTCCATAACAAAATGGCATTGCGGAATGAAAGAATCGTACCCTAAAAGAAATGATGAATGCCATGTTGCTAAGTTCCGGGATAAGCAAGGATATGTGGGAGGGAGGCTGTTTTGTCAGCTACTTATCTTTTAAACAAAAATCCTTTCAAGAATAAGGATGTTACACCTTACGAGTTGTTGATGGGCAGAAAACCTTCTTACAAATTCTTCAAAGTGTGGGGGTGTTTAGCCAAAGTGGTAGTGCCACCACCAAGGGTTCAAAAGACAGGACCCAAAACTATGGATTATGTATTCATAGGTTATGCCGAGCATAGTAAGGCATACCGGTTTCTAGTACATGAGTCAAAGAATCCTGAGATACATAAAGACATGATAATGGAGTCGATTAATGCATCTTTCTTTGAAGATGTGTTTCCTTGTTTATCTCAGGATCAGGCAAGTTCATCAAACCCGGTTCATGAGATTAGTGATGAAAAAGAACAATCAGAGGATGAAAAGGTAGAGCCAAGAAGAAGCAAAAGACAAAGGACTGAAAGATCTTTTGGCCCTGACTTTCTTACTTATATAGTTGAAGGTGAGCCTAAAACCTACCAAGAAGCTGTAACCTTTTCAGAAGGACCTCAATAGAAAGAATCCATAAAAAATGAAATAGATTCTATCTTGCAGAATCATACTTAGGAGTTAGTAGATCTTCCACCAGCTTGTAAACCACTTGGATACCGATGGATATTCAAGAGGAAGATGAAAGCTGATGGCTCAATTGATAAGTACAAGGCAAGGCTAGTAATCAAAGGCTATAGACAAAAGGAACGTCTAAATGACTTTGATACTTACTCGCCTGTCACTCGAATAACCTCTATCAAGTTGGTGCTTGCAATTGTGGCTTTACGGAATTTAGAAGTACATCAGATGGATTTAAAAACCAGTTTTCTAAATGAGGATTTAAATGAAGAAATTTATATGGAGCAGCCTGAGGGCTTCTCTTCTCCTGGTCAGGAGGGCAAAGCGTGCAAACTTGTCAAGTCCTTGTATGGTTTGAGTCAAGCTCCAAAACAATGGCACCAAAACTTTGATCAAGCCATGTTTGATCTGGTTTAAATATCAATGAGTGTGACAAATATGTATATGTGAAAGATACACCAAGGGGTTATGTGATTTTATGCCTTTATGTAGATGACATGCTTATCATTAGGAGTGATGATAACATGATTAGATCTACAAAAGATATGTTGAAAGCGAGATTTGACATGAAAGACAGGTTTAGTTAATGTGATTCTTGGAGTAAAGATCATTAGAACCCAAAATGGTCTTGTGTTAAGTCAATCTCTTTATGTGGACAAGATCCTTGAAAAATTCAATGCAGAGGACACAAGTGTTGCTCAAACTCCAGTTGATACCACTCATCATCTATCTAAGAATAGAGGAGAGGGTGTTGCTCAGTTAGAGTACTCAAGGATTATTAGCATCCTTATGTATCTCATGACTTGTACCCGACCAGACCTTGCATAGGTTATGAGTAGGCTAAGCATGTACACTAGAAATCTAAGCTCTGAGCATTGGAAGGCTATGACGAGGCTTCTAAGGTACTTGAGATATACAAGGAACTATGGACTGCACTATTATCAAGTTCCAACTGTTGTGGAAGGATATACTGATGCAAATTGGATATCCGATATAAAAGATTCCAAATCCACTAGTGGTTATGTGTTTATCCTTAGGGGAGCAGCTATAGCTTGGAAGTCACAAGCAAACTGTTATAGCAAGATCAACAATGGAATGTGAATTTATCGCTTTAGTTAAAGCTGGAGAAAAGGCGGAATGGTTACGTCAGTTGTTGGAATATGTTCCAGGATGGCAAAAGCCTGTAACGACTATTTGCATACATTGTGATTGCCAATCAGCAATTAGTAGAGCTCAAAGTACAATGTATAATGACAAATCAAGGCATATAAGACGTAGACACAATACGGTACGACAACTAATCTCAACTGGAGTTATCACTATTGACTATGTGAAGTCAAAGGATAACATTACGGATCCCTTGACAAAGGGCTTAAGTAGAGAGTTAGTATACAAGTCGTCGAGAGGGATAGACTAAAGCCCATGGAGTAAGTGTGTACGAAGGAAAACCTATCCTAGAATATTGGAGATCCCAAGATCTAGGATCAAATAGGACAACCTAATTGTACAAACTGAGGTCACTCTGGGGGAGTAACCCAAACCATAAAATGGAAATTGAATAATTTCCCAGTCCATTCCTAAATTTAATTAGTGATATTAAAGAAGGTTAAGCCTATGACTTTTAATACTTGTGTAAAGTCACCTATGTGAGAGAGAAGTAGGGTCGATTTGAATGGATTTGTTGGGGAGCAAATGCTAGAGCTCTTGCAGAACCAGACTAGTGTTCCATGACCATGATGGACACAACAATGAGGGGCTAGCCAGACCAAGGAGAATATTGTGTGAAGTGTAATAACGTCTACGAAAAAAAAGGGGTTAGTTTAAAGACATCGAGTCTACTAATCGCTAAGAGACTAAGTATATTTCATAAAGGAAGGTTCAAAGAGAATATCTACCTATCCTGCAATATTCAACTGCTGAAAATATATCTTGACACTTGAGTACAAAGATCGATCTCCATTCATGTGGAGGATTGTTGGAAATTTAGTGAAGAAAAACGTGATTTCTCACTCATTTTGGGACATTAATTATTAATTGTATTTGTTATAGTTAATTACCAAACCATTTCGTATGTGTTATCCTAAGTGAGAGGAACACAACGAACCAAACCGTGTCTAAAATGAAGGTAAGATGAATGAGTATCGATGCTTGAAGTTGTGTGGTTGAAACATAAAAGCTGTGAAAAACTGAGTGGAAGTTGCTGTCCCGCATTGCTGGAATGGTAAACTATAAATGAATTTATAAATGGGATTTTCCTAGGGATTATGTTCCCACATATGTTGAGGGACACCAAGGTCAAGCACAAGGGTGCGAAGCACCCAATGCGCACGGGCACGGGCACGGGCACGGGCGAGGGCGAGGGCGATAGGCGCAATGTGGTGCTTTGATGGCGCACTTTGCACTTATGTAGGAGGCTACTTTACATGTTTCACAACACACAACAAGAAGATTTCCCTGCTTTCTCGCAACTTTGTTCTCTCGTTCCAGGTACCTGTTTCAGGTGTTAGGCTGACTCCGACAATACTTCTGCTCCGGCTGTTGTACCCTGGGAGACAGACGAGATTCACCTGGGTGGCCCGAAATTTGTTTTAAGGGACCTTTGTTTAACAGAAATCCTCGGTTATAGTTTCTTTTTTTCTGTTTGATTTGATGTTTCTTATAAATACTGTATTCAGTATATTTTGTTTCTTTCGTATTGTAATCAAAGTACTTTATCAATAAAGTATTTAAGTTATTTTATGAACAATGTTCCTACATGTTTTTGTCCTGGTTTAAAAAAATTATACCTTAAAGGGTGAAAGGGAGGAAAACCCTTAAAAAAAGGAAATCTTGAAATATTTTTGACTCCTTGCACATTTGAACTTCGAAAACTTGTAAGTTATTATGCATAAGTATGTTTTAATAACATTTACACCGATATTTATGTATATATAAGTATGTTGCATAGGCAAATCCATACTTTTGTAAACATCATATTTTTTGAAAGTTATACGAGAAAATTTGAGGAAAAAAAATTTATGGATGTTCTACTTAACATAACTTGGTTGGTCTAGAAACGAATAAAAATACAAGAAGATATATGTTAACGTTGTAACCTACAAATGCCACTTATTATAACTTGGTAAACCATTTTAGTTAAGAATAATTACTTTAATTAAATTGTAAAAAAAGCAAAAGTAATGATTTAATTAAATATATTGTTTACCTTACGTCACAAAAATGCTAAGATGGAACTTAAATTACATCGATAGCGTGTGATAACTAATAGTTGACCTACAATTAATAAGCCGTTAGAATTCCTAGGAGCAAACGACATAATTTTAATAATCGATGGGTCCATTTGTAAGTTTTAGTCGTATCACATCTTGTTTAATGTGTCCGCCTTTTTTGTTTTTCTATTTCAAATCCATTAAAAAACAATATAACCACAACGACTTCGGAGCAATAAAGGTTAATGCTTATTGTTGAAATGGTGTGAAGTCTAAACCTCATTTGAATCACAAAGTAAATTTAAAATAAAGATATATGAATGTCGTTAAAAACGAAACTAAAAAAGCAATAAAACCCTTCATAGTTGGATTCAAAAGATGATGACATCACCAACATTCGTACTCAATCTCAAGTTCATACACTCAAACGTTTGTTTAAATGGTTTCATTGATTCTTCTTGACTTATTTTTATCTTTAATAAACAATAAATTTTATGATGCAAATAACACCCGATTGAAAAAAAAAATTATTTTGTTTTAAACTTAGGTATTGTTTGTCACAAAGACCACCTAAGTTAACATAAAATATTTAAAAAAAAGGAAAAAAAAACATAACAAGTCTAGTTTCTAACCCTTTATTTTTCAAACATAAACAAGATTAGTTCATGAACAATTTGATTTATTTTTGCCGTTTTTAAAAAAATGTAAAAATGGGTCTAATAATATCTTTTAGGCAAGTCAAATTTTAATAATACAAATTATTACGTATCGCCCGATATAACCCATACTATTAATATGATCAGTGATACCTCCAACTTTTTACTTTTATTATTAATAGCAATCTCGGTTGAAAACTTGCTCACAATAATGATTATTTTATGAAATATAAAAATCATCCAAGCGAAAATAAACGGAAATAAATGCAAAACGAGTATGAATTTATGATAATTATACTACTAAGGTTACTATTAGTAATAAAAGTGAAAGTTATAAGTATTATCAACTAATTTAATAGTATGAATTATAACCGACAATGATTAATAATTCGTATTATTAGAATCTTATTTTTCTATCTTATAAACTCTGATCTCATATCTTTTTTTAGTTTATGACAAAACTAATATTAAAGAAATATCAAATCAAAGTGGGAGGAATGAATTTTAATTCATATAGATTACAAAATATTTTTGAAGAAATTATGTAATAGGTGGTTAATTAAACACATATAATCCTTTTAGTGATATATGTTTCTGTTTTTGTGTTAAGATTATAATACAATTAAGTTGTTTAAAACATTTAAAAATGATATGAGTCTAAATTCTTAGAAACACAAGAATGTGGTATATAGATGTAAAAAATTACTCTAAAAAACAAAAAAAAAGAAAAAAGAAAAAAACTTACAACACCCGTTATGGGATTCGACAAGCACATATTTGACTACAACCAAAGATATTACTCTTATCGTCAGTCACCGAAGTTTTTCATACTATTGTCGTTACAAAAACGATATAAAACTCACACATAATGTTATATCTGAATATAATTTTATATAACATGTACAAATAAATAAATGTAAATGCTTATTATTAATATTTAAAGTACTATGTTTTTTAAATTGAAGTACAACAACTCTTAAAAATTAAATAGTATAATGTCTAGAATTCTTTATCAAATATATCTTTCATTACTCATCATCTAGATCTTATCTTGTGAGTTGTGACAATGGAAGTTTTCCCACCATCACAAGCAAAGAAAGTATTTTGTAGACCTCTAGTTGACCGTCCACAATTTAGGGGGTTTGTGGAAATTGGCCCCGAAAGTATTCCAAAATTTGATTGGGTCCAAAAGGGATTTTACATGGCTAACTTTAATTTAAAAACTATTGCTTTTTGGTCTTTTGCTTTTTATTGCTTGCTTGCAAGGCTGTATGTTATGGTCCACCATGATCATCTCATCTTCCCAGTCTCCTAACATTCTAGTACAACTGTAACCACAATTTTAATTCGTAAATATTTTTTTATTGGATAATATTAAACTAACAGTTTTTTTTAATACATCACTTTACCACCAAAATATCCTATTAGGGCCGGTAAATGTTTCATTTGTTCCATGCAACTATAACCAAATCACAAGATTCTATCTCATCACTGGATTGAGTTGGCTACATATTTACCATGAAACCTTAGATATAAATGATACAAATTAAAATGCATGTGTATTACACACAAACACAAGTGAATTTCATGGTATGATCGTCTAGGGGTTTCGTGAGACCCATACATTGTATGAACATAGTAGATATCCTCTTCTACAGTCTGCGGAAGCCATACATGACTTGTCCACGTTCGTGATGAACCTAGGTCTTCTTTCAAAGCAACTAGACGCGAAGTAAAGATATCAATTTAATTTATAAGTAATTTTTTTATCTTCTTTATAAGAAAATTTTAAGGTAAATACATTTTAAGGATCACGTACATGGTGGTTATGGAAAATCCAAGTCAAAGTTAACATCGGTGGTGATTATGAAAATCAAGTCAAAGTTACCTATATATAAAGAGAATTCATAATTTGGGCTTTAACATTTCTAGTGAGTTTATAACACAATATCAGATTGGGCTCCTCAACTCTACCATACAAGTTAGAAAAAAAATACAAACCAATACTTCAAGATATTTATTTATACATTTTTAGTGTATGTTATATGTGTTTTCATAAGTTGTAACAGTGACTCGCCCACCAGAGTGTGTTATGTTTATTGAACGGCGACAAAAACAAACTCGGTAAATGCCTCTTCATAGCGTAAGTTTGAACCATACTTCAGAACGAATTGCAAACCGTCAATTTTTAGAGTGACGCCCGAGGATAGCGTCAACTGTTCCAAGAGGAAACCGACTAGCTTGTAAAACCCTCTGACTTGCAATAAATCAAAATTCGTTATCTGCAAGATTAGAACCCAGGTCTCCCCCATAGGGAGAAACCCGAAATGTCGTCGAACGCCTAAACCAAATGGTCATCAGCATTAGGTTGTTTTATGTAACCTTGTATCTATGTCCAGTCATTATTTGAAGAGTAAATTATACGAATGGCCCGTGACATTTACTCCAAGTTTCATCTTTCGTCCATATGTTCCAAAAGTTACAGGTTTAGTTTTAAAGATTTAAACAAATGTAACACATCCGGTCTCTGCAATGGATGACCGTTAAAAATGTTCATTGTGTGAAATTAAATCCATGCCTTACAATTAAAAAATAAAGAACAAGAAATTATTAAAAAATTATAAAAACTTAGGTCCCACATTAATAATAAAATACATATAACCTCACCACCACCAACTTGAAATTATGACTTCTAAAGTTCTAATCTTAAGTTTCCAATTGAGATTGAGTATATATAAAATACAAATCTCTAAACACTTAGTCGTCAAGTGTGAAAAAATTAAGTCCAATCCAATTACAACAATCATAATCATTCATTCAAGTGCAAAAGTCTTATCAACTTTATAAGATCAAGATGAGTGAATATGTTCATATGTTTGAAATGATGAGACGTGTAAAGACAAGAATTTTAAATATTTAGTTATTTTCTAGAAAATTGAATTTCAATCGAGACAATGTGATATTCATAAACCATTTTGACAAAACAAGATTAACTTAAACCTAATCACATGCCTAATGTGATATTTAAGTTGAATTGGTAAATTAATAGGATTTTGAATTTTGAAAATTATTAGTAGATGAAACCTATAGTTGGAAAAGGCTTCAAAGAGTGTCCTACATAGAAGACATAAACAAACTATAAACCCATGACCATATCAAAGAGGAAAATATCTTAGCTTCTTTACAGGGTTCAAAAATAAAATGGGTAGTAACTTTACAAAATACTAATTAAGTTTTAAAAATGTTTTAATCACGTCATTGAAGTTTAAAAAATATTTCAATTAAGTTACTCAATTTTCATGTTTTATTTAAATTAAAGATTATTATTTTAGTTATGAAATATCATTTTCTTTTTTCTTGATGCTAATGTGAATTGTAGATTTTTTTTTAAATATTCTAATATAATTAACATGTTTTGTTTTAATTTTTATAATATAATAAATATATTGAAAATCCCAACCCCATATCTTCTTCATCATTTAGTTCTTGACACAAAAAAAATCAACGATAACTTGATTTGATGGTTTAGTGATTCAATTTGTGCAAAATATGCACAGGGGATCTAATTGGAACACTTTTAAAATTTGTTTATTGTTTTATAACAGTTTTCAAAAAAAATAAAATTTTCCAATTTGATGGTTAACATGTTTACCAACTTGACAAGTCAAATGATACTTTATTGAACCTCAAAAATCAGGTGAAATATGAAGAGAGGTGTGAACAATACTTAATGTTATTAGACATAGTGTTCGCAAGAAAGACAATGAAACTTGAGGTGACCAGATGATTCATAGTTGCTATATCAATCGTGGCATCGATCTTGGATTGATCAGTAAATGACTTGGGATCTTCTTATGTTATGGTTCTAAATAGAAGCTTGCTACACCTTTACTCTAAACATTGTGTAGTATTGAAAATAACATTTTTCTCACCAACTCTATCATATTCAAAACGTTTTTGAAAATGAAAATATTAATATCAATATCAAAGATCAATGAGCAAAAAGAAAAAAATGTGCTTCAACTTGAATTCATATTCTTTCCCTTGATTAACGAGAATTTTGCTCAAACATAAGCTTTAACTAAAGTTTTTTAAAGAAAACTAGGTCTGTAAATGAACTAAACGAACACGAACATTAGCATGTTCAAGTTCGTTCATTTAACTTTTACCGAACACGAACACAAACACATAATCGAACACGATTTTTGGTTCATATTCGTTCATTAAGAAAATAAAAATATTCGTGTTCATTCATGTTTGTTCGTTAAAAAGCTAAATGAACACTTATGAACATAAACGAACACAAATGAACAATAATAAATGAACATAAATGAACAATAATAAACAAACATAACTGAACACAAAAAAACATTTAAATGACTATTTTGGAACTTTTAATTAGCTGTATTAGTGAAAATTAAAATCTCACTAAACTATAGGTTTCTTGTATAAGATAATATACTTATGTTTCAAATATTAACACATAATACCCTTTTATTAATATACTAATATATATAAATAAATGAACATGAACGAACATAAACGGACATATATGAACGAACTACATGAACGAACAAAAACAAAAATATATGAACGAACATAAACGAACGTTCATGAACGTAAACGAACGTTTATGAACGTAAACGAACGAACAAAACATGTGTTCATGTTTGTTCGTTTAATTAAAAGAACGCAATTTTTTTGTTCATACTCGTTCATTTTCTAAATAAACGAACATAAACGAACTTTCCGCCGAACAGTTTTTAAACAGTTCATGAACGTTTTGTTCATTTACAAGCCTAGAAGAAATCCATTAACTGTCTAACACCCCTCCCCTTAATTTTGTACATCTATATAGTATAGAGGTTTTTATACTTTTATTCTCTTAAAATGTTAGGTTTGGGCTATTTCTAATGGGTTAATTGGCTAATAGCCCTAAAATCCTAATTGAATCAGTTGAGTAGTTGACTACTCGACTCCCTCTCGTCGAATGGGCTAGTTTGCTAATTGCCCTAAAATCCTAACGAGGTTGTGTACCTATTGTCATGTTTAATTTATATTTTCATGCTTTTAGGACTTGTTTCATGTTGTTTCACACTATATTGACGATGTTAGGACTGAATTAACCTATTTAAAACTATTTTCATGTACTTTTGGTTTTGTTTTTGTACTTTTAATGTATATTATACGATGATATATTGATATATGAATTTGATTATTAAGTTTTTTTTTTAAAAAAAAACTGTGATTTAGTTTTTTAGAAATTATATTATATTTTTTTACTTGAATAAATTCAATTCAAAGTCTAAATCAATTTGAATTGAAACAACATTATCTGAATTGAATAATTCAATTGTTATCTGAACATAAGTTCAAATTTAAAAATACGGTATTCTTATAAATCGAAAAAAATATCAAATTACCCTATAATAAAA
>BJCN01283858.1:0-11006 GCA_018326445.1 Flaveria brownii
GAAAATATTGAATTTCAAATACAATTCCTTTGAATTCCAATTCAAATTTCAATTTCAATTCCAATTCCAACAAATTCCAGGAACCAAACGCCCCCTAAGAGAATCCTTACACTTCGCTTCAGGTTTTGGTCAACGCCTTCACAATTGTAACTCCATGTTTTCTATATTTATAGCAGTTATAAAGTTAATTTTGGGTAAAAATAATAACATGAGATAAAGTATGGGGTTTAAGAGAATTAATTTTGGAAGTTACCCTAATGCCCTAAAATATTCAGCAACCCCATGCCCATTTCATTTCTTCTTTCGCAAAATAGAGCTAGAGAGGGTAGAAAAAGAAAACAAAGAAAACCTTCAACGCTTCATCTTCTTGACTAATTCGAGGTAAAGGAACTTAAGATCGAGTGGATAGTCACCAAAAAGAGGTTGGTGAGGGTGAAAGAAGGATTTGGTTTCATCATCTTCGCCTTCACGGTCTCGATTCAAAAGTTTCTCATTAAAAGATGTAAGATCTCACGTTAAAGTTCACATGATAACGTTGATAATTGCTCAATATGGTGTTACTCGATGATTTCAATGAGTTTCTACATAAAAAAGTTAAAGCTTGACGTGTTTGGATTGAAAGAAAAAAACAACCACCATGTTAAGGTTTTAGTAAGCTTTCTGTCGATCTGTTGAAAGTAGGGTTTCAAACAAAGTCTCCGGATAAATGTTTGGCCAAAATTCCTAACCAAAAAGGACGAATGTTTAGTCGAAAGTCATAGATTTTCACATGAATGTATAGTTTCGCCCAAGTATAATTGCAAATGAATGTGTAGTTTTGGGTGAAAGTTCCATGCGAACGTATGGATTGTTATGATACGTTTACGTTACGTGAAAGTTGACCTAGTTCACTTTTAAATGATAAAGTCTCCATGATAGATTCATATCAAGTTTCGTGTTTGGGTGAGAAATTTTCACCCTACTGGTGAAGCTTCTTTGGGGGGCGGGGGGGAGGGGCTCCCTCTTTTTTTACAGTATTAGTGTTAATTTTCGGCTCGGTGGTGTTATTTTCGGTCCGGTAGTGGAAATTTTTTAATAAATATAGAGTCCGCCCCTCATAAAATAGTTTATTTTCGACCCCGTCCTCCTTAAGGTTTGGTTCAAGCTCCGCCACTGTCCCAGTTGTCAGTTCTTAGCAAGTGCAACTATCGATAAGAAAGAGAAACTTACGAGCAAAGAATAATAATGAAATTCTTAGTTAGTTGATTTCCATGGGATGGCGAATAACACGCCGTATGGATGCATTGGTTTAGGCATTATACGTTATCATAAAGTTTCCATCTTTAGATCGGGGTGCAACTATTAATGCTAAGCTTTTGATTCGAAATAACAAATCACAACCACTCACAAAGTTATCACTGCCAAAGCAGTCTTTCAGTTTCAGTATCTCACAAAGTAAAATTAACTGAAATTTTAAGTTTTTACACGTTGATTTTATCTATCACCAAGTAAATCATCACCTTTGTATTCGTTAAAACATCACAAGTTTTTTTATTTAACTTTTACAAGACCTTATGCTTTTATGCAATAATAATAATAATATATTAGTTGTAACTTATGCATGAATATATGTTTCTTCAAAAAAGGTGGCAATATAACAAATGACGTTGTTTTTCCTATATAATCACGCCGAGTTCTCTAGTCCTCTTGCATACGCCATTTCCACCGTCAGTAGCTTCAATCGGATCACCGATTTGTGTTTCTAGGGTTTCTTTTCAACCGATTCAATCGTTTTTTACTTCAAACAACTCAAAAGGTGATTAATTTCCTCTTTTAAATCGTCTTTTTTCATGTAATTTTGCTTATTTCGTTAATCTATACGTTGTTTTACTGTAATTTGATGGTAATGTCGTCGATTGTTGATGAAATTCGATGTTGAAGCGTACGAGTTACGGTATTTGAGTTCACAATCGAAATTTGTGTGGACTTTTGGCTGTTGTGTTGCTATGAGTTTAACGATGATTAGCAGATCGTTGTTGGAGACGTTACAGTTACGGTTTACGTAAATTGAGAAGTTGAAAATTTTGAAATTGACTTGTGTGATCATTCATTTTAATTGCTTTTTAGGGGTAAAATTTGATTGAATGTAAATTATGTTTTGTGGGTCGATTTTGCCTGTAACAATCGGTGACTGCATGTATGAAATTAATTAGGGTTTAATCAATTACATCAAGAATTAGGTATTGAGATCAATGAGATGTGATGCATTGGACACATGCTTCATGAGCTAGGGCAAAAACCTGATGTATCTGGATAAAGTGATAAACCCTCTTAAGTGTTTGATTAAATGCTTCTTAGAGGAATACATTTTCTTAATAGTTGAAGTTAGCATAATGTTGTGGGCATCAGTTCTAAAAGCACATATTATAACCCGAATAGAAAAAAAGCAGAACTAAAGAATTGTTCTAAGTTTGTAAACGCGGAATATTGATTTGTTTCCGCTCGAATAAGAATATAGAATATCGTTACAGTTAATGATGCTATACTAGAATTTTTTTGTCTGCATAGAAAGTAAAGACTTCAGGTGTTGATACTATGTTGTTAGTATTAATTTCTGATGTAAATTCACTTGCTTTATACGTTTAAGCTTACGATTGCACTTAGATAACCGTTTTTTAGATTGTCGGGTGATGCAAGATCAATCTTGCTAAGGCTACAATGCATGATCTTGCTAAAATATGGAAATTTGGTAAGATATTGAAATGCATGATTTGTCACAGAATATGGAGACTCAGATCGATTTCTTGCGATGGCTTGAACCTGACATGGCACTTACGATACTTACGTATCTGGATGACTCAGCTGATCTCATTCGTGCATCAGCTGTATCTCGACACTGGCAAAATATTGGTTAGTATAACACACACACACGCGCACATATTCTTATTCATTCATTATTCTTCGGAGTTAATGATGCATTAGTTAATTTCCTTTTACATTTGTATCTCTATTTGCAGTTGTCTCTAATGGACTTAGCAAGCGGCTCTGCATGTCAAGATTTCCTGAGCTTGCTAGCATTACTGATGTAGTCAGAGTGAGTCGTGGTGAGCCAGAACCGAATCACAGCTTAGGAGAGAGGGAGCACCGAGCCTATGCTTCTCTGTTTCGGGCACTCACAGCATTCCCACGAAGTTATTGTGTCGTTGATCCTGTGAGTGCTTCGAGCACAGATAACTACCCACAAGAAAGCATCATGAATACTCTAGACCCAAGAGACAGACTCCTACGTCGGTACTCATATTGGTCAAGTAAAGGAAGTGATGATCCAGAAACACCCGAGACACTGATATATAATTTAACGGCTAGTCTTTGCGCTATAACAGAAATCAGAATTCAGCCATTCCAAGGTTGGTTCTTTATTCTTTTTTTTCAATCGTTTGATATCAGCACATTGTCTAACTGTCATATGTGTACACAGCTTCATTTCAGGCGGGCTTCCCGATATACGCATCAAAATTTGTGCGATTCCGAATGGGTCATCCCAAATCTAGGAAGGAGCTGAACCGTTATTTCGTGGAGGCAGAAGAATGCGCAGATGACAAGTTTATATGGACATACACGTCCCCAATCTTCCCCGTGGCACAGGTGAGTTCGTGTTTCTTTTATTACTTTTCTCACAGATATGGTATGGTATACGTAAAAATCGTTTTCGAGCATTAGAAAATGGCTGAATCCTGTTGTGAGACATAACTTTCAGTGAATAAGTTACTTGTTACTGTAAAGAGATTGACTGGACTTGGCTATTAGATGTTTTTATCACTAGAAACAAGATTCTTCCTTGATTTGTTTTATATGCTACTATTCAAATACGGAAATATAGTAGAGGTGTCGGTTTTCATTGATCTGCAATTACCCGTTTTAACCCGAACCCATTTTGACTTGTTAATCACCCAGCCAGCCCGAGTAGCCATCTCAGCATCTCCATAAAATAGACTTACACCATCTTGCACTCGTGTATCGTTAAATATATTCACCAAAAACTTCATCCCCACAGGAAAATCTCTTGCAAAAGTTCAAGTTGCCTCAACCTGTAGTTTGCATCGGCGGTTTTTTGCAGATTGAGTTGTTAGGTCGGGTTCAGGAACAAGTATCCGACGGCAAATACTACATATGGTCAGTAAAACATTCCCAAAACTTTAATCGATAACTTAAAGTACAACTTCTTCAAGTTTTGCCTTTTTTACAGTGTGGCTCACATTCAAGTGATAGGACGCCGATTATCACCTGCATTTAGCATCGAGTTTTCTGAACCATTTGGTACCGTGTATCTGAAATATGATGCTTGGAAATTTAACATCAATATGAGGAATTTTTCAAGGGGACGTCATAGTTCGCATAGTACGAGTAGACTTCCAGTACAACCTTCTACACAACTAGCTTGGGGAAATCTACAAGACTTTACGCACATGGTACAAGCGCATCGCAATGGTGTGTGAACATGAATGGGTCAATGATGGTGAGTTTGAGAAGTGAGACTGATAGAGTATTTACAGATTGGAAAGCATGGTACAATGTGTTTTTCTTGTTTAGTGTAACTTTGTAGTATGTACTATAGAGTTTATAGTACTACAGGTATCTTTAAGACTGTTGTTTAACTTCTGGAGCTAAATCTGTGCAAAAATATGTTTTCTTCCTAATGTTTGTGTTTTCGGGAAGTCATTTTAAGCTTTGGGTCGTTATGAATCTGAAGCATACAACCCTGAAAGCACGTGATCTACACATATAGGACTGTAAATGAACCAAACTGAACTAAGCCTTGTTCATGTTCATTCGTTAAGAATTGAACGTGTTCAAGAACTGTCACGAACAAATAACCGAGCGGATCTATTCTTGTTCGTATTTGTTCATTAAGGAATTGAAGTTGTTTACAAAAACATAACTGAACAACACCAACATAAATAAACATATAATATTGAAGTTAAGCACTTGACATAATGATCAGATACTTTGTATGATTGGTTATCAAGCGAATCGCTTAGTATGGTAATAGAAAATGACGAAGTGAACTGGTCGGATGGATTGAGTCTGTTTTACCGGCTAAAACATTAAGGTTTTTGTATTGATTTTCATAAAATCTTTTGTGAAAAGACTATAATTTTCAATTTTGTTTTAGTCCTTGAGTCACACCTTCTCACGTACTATAGACCTAAACTCAAACGTTGAACCAAAGGATAATACTAGAATTGAAACTTAAAGTCATACTCATTCATATTCAGTTTCATATAATCAAATACTCTTCGTAGAATGTTTCTTAGGCAAATTGGGTTTGAGGTATGTTCACATCGAATAGTTCTGATTGAATGTTTCCGATTGAATATTTGAAGTGAACCACCGAATAGTTCAATCTGATAGCGATTTCACTACTCTATGTTTGTCCAAGTTGTTTGATCATCATAATACGATTCCTCTCATAACTAAATGCATACTTTAAACAAATCTAGTGGGTCGAAGTAGATGGAGACGTTGAATTCTGCTATCCGGCCGGAAAGTATACGTTGTCATTCAAGCTCCGGCTCGAAAAGTAATAAACCGAAACGGACGATGAGTCTGTAGCATCGAGGATGTCCACGGGTGGGGGGTTAAACCCGTTGAGTTCAAGCTCACGACAGGCATGCGTCAACATACGATCACCAAGCAGTTCTTGAAGAGAACCGGAAACTGGGAATATCATCGCATTGGAGAGTTCGTCGTCGATGACTTGAACGCCAGCACTGACGAAGGTGAAGTTTTCCCTAACGCAGATCGAATGCACTCACACGAAAGGCGGTCTTTGTATAGGTTTGGTTCTTATATGTCCTACCAACACAAGTAAACGAGCCCATGATCTAAAAGCTTTTAATATAGGTTAGATTTAATTACTTGATAAAATTGTATTATAAGGTATATCTAAGTGAGATATCTCAAGTGTTTATTATGGTATTGACGAAGTGCAAATACAATAGCTATGATTTTTCCTCTTTGCGTGAATGTTTGTTAGAAAAATATTAAGCAGTGTTTCCTTAATTAAGTTGAGGGTTTAACTCTTATTATGAACAAGTAGTGTTAGAAAAAATGTTCAAAAAAACTAAGTAGTTGTTTTCAGATGCGGGTCGGGTCGGTTGGTCAGCACACTTGGATCAGGAGCCGATTAGAGATTGGTCCGGTTATGTTTATTTATAATGTTTCCATGTGATCGAACCACTGAAGTACTCGTATTGTTGAACAAAAAAGGTGTTTGAAAATGATTACATTAATTCTTTTTACTTGTTTTACTCCAAAATCTTATTTTCTGATTAATCTACATGATGTTTCATTATTCATAAGGTTATTTAAGTATCCATATTTTGCTAAATCATAAATACAACCAATATATGTAGTAGTTTCATATTTTGTAGTAAGCTAAATATATATAGATACTTGTAGTTTCTCTGGACCATTCTGAGTGACTAGTAAGGCAAACCGTTTATTGTCTGTCTAGTTCTTATAACATTGATTTAGGTGATCAATGTATACTTCCCGTGCATTCTTATTTTTCTTTATAAGCATGTGGATAATGGCTCATAGGAATGTAACTCATGCATTCTTAATTGAGTTAGGGTCGTATCTTTTGATAGCGGAGCATTCATTAATCCATGTTTTACTCGAACGTATGTAAGTTATACTATTTGTAGGCATCTAGAATCTTGTTTAGGCATGTAAAGTAAATGCACATTTTGTATGGTAATAATCCTTAACATGCTTTTTTTTATCATTGATGGTGGTGCGATAACAAGACATACCTACGCGCTAAAAGAATCCTTAAACTTTGCTTCAAGTATTGGTTAGCGTCTACACAATAATTTACACCTTGCTTTTTTAAATAAAGTTTTGGGTAAAATTCTAACATGAGATAAAGTATGGGTTTTAAGGGAATAAATTTCAAAAGTTGCTACCCTAAACTTTCACCAGATGAGGTTGTTGGACATGATTTCATTTTTTTCACTTGTAATACTCTAAAACTTTATGTTCTAACTTCTGATTAATCTATACGATATTTTATTATTCATACTTTAGTTATTCAAGTATTCATATATTCTAAAATCTTAAACGCAACCAAAATATGTAGTGTTTTTATATTTTGTTATAAGTTAGATATATCAGATAATTTTAATTTTTAGACCAATCTGAGTGACCGGTAAAGTAAACTGTTCACTGTCGATCTAGTTCTTATAACACTAATTTTATGTGATCAATGTATACCTCACGTGTTTTCACATTTTCCTTTATAACACTAATTTGTTGGATAACGACTCATAGGAATGTAACTCATGCATTCTTGAGTTAGGGTCGTATCTTTTGATAGCAGAGCATTCATTAATCCATATTTTTTCTCGAACGTGTGTAATTAGTTATACTATTTGTTGGCATCTAGAATCTTCTTTTGGCATGTAAAGTTAATCCACATCTTCTATGGTAATAATCCCTAACAAGCGTCTTTTTATCATTTGTGATGGTGCGATACCAAGTCATAAATACACACTAAGAGAATCCTCAAACTTCCCTTCAAGTATTGGGCAATGCCTACATAATTGTAACACTATGTTTTCTTAGTTATTGGCAGTTATAAAGTTTTAGGTAAAAATTGCAACATCGGATAAAGTATGGGTTTAAGGGAATTTATTTCAAAAGTTGCCCTCATACCTTATAATGTTAGTGGCCCCTAATAGATGGTATTCAATCTCGTGATCCCTTTCTCATTGTCTCATGAATATATATAAGTACAAATGTTCCAGAATGGCCCCTAAACTATACAAGTCATCATATTTGTATATCTAGTCTAATATACCCCCTTAGTCTAAGGAGGAGGACTCCGGATGCTTAGACTGGACCTGAAATCGGTGAACAGAAGTCTTGGCAGGCCTTTTGTAAAGATGTCTGCGAGCTGATAGCGGGATGGAACATGAAGAATACGGACCGTGCCGCGGCTCACATGTTCTCGGACAAATGAATGTCGATCTTTATATGTTTCGTCCGCTGGTGCTGAACGGGATTACCGGGCAGATAAATTGCACTAACATTATCACAATAAACAATAGAAGTGCGAGTAAGCGGTTGGCCAAGTTCAAGAAGTAGGTTATGAAGCCAACATTTTTCGGCGACCACATTAGCAACACCACGATACTCGGCCTCTGCACTGGACCGAGAGATAGTGGTCTGTCTTTTGGAGGACCAGGAGATCAGATTATCTCCGAGAAACACACAATATCCTGATGTAGAGCGACGAGTGTCAGGACACTCAGCCCAATCCGCATCGTATAAGATACCAATGAAGACAAAGAGGTAGCAGACATGTGAAGACCCATGGAGATCGTGCCCTAAATGTACCGAAGGATGCGCTTTAGCGCATGAAAGTGAGCTACTCGAGGAGCGTGCATGTGCATGCAAACTTGTTGAACCGCGTAGGAAATATCTGGGCGGGTAAATGTTAAATATTGAAGGGCCCCTGCTAAGCTACGAAACAAAGTTGGATCCTTAAAAAGTTGACCGGATGATGCGCTCAGTTTACTATTTGTATCCACTGGTGTCTGAACCGGGTTACAGTTCGTCATCTTTGCACGAGAGAGAATCTCATATGCATATTTATGTTGTGAAAGGAACAGACCGTTACCCGTGCGTGTTACTTGGATCCCCAAAAAGTAGCTCAATGGTCCCAAATCTTTCATAGCAAACTCTCGTGAGAGACGAGAGAGTATGTGGTGTTTGAGGGAAGGATGAGAGGTGGTCAGTATGATGTCATCCACATACAGTAGTAAATAGGCGATGTGCTCGCCATGTCGATAAATGAATAAAGAGTGATCGCTAGAGCTTTGTTTGAAACCCAAAGTGGTGACAAAATCAGTGAACCGTTGATACCACGCCCGAGGTGCCTGTTTTAAACCATACAAAGACTTTTTAAGCTTGTAGACGTAGTCGGGAAAAGATGGATGACGAAAGCCCGCAGGTTGGTGCATAAAAACTGTTTCTGATAAGTGGCCATATAGAAAGGCATTTTTGACATCCAACTGACGAATGTCCCAATTCTGAGAGATAGTAATACTGAGCACGGTCCGGATAGTAGTCGGTTTCACAACAGGACTAAAAGTCTCATGACAATCAACCCCCACCTGTTGAGACCTGCCATCACACACTAAACGCGCTTTGTAGCGCTCCAAAGAACCGTTAGATTTAAATTTATGCTTATATATCCACATACAACGAGTAATATTGACCCCAACTGGACGAGGTACTAACTCCCAAGTCTTATTATCAATAAGAGCTTTAAACTCATCTGTCATGGCACGTTTCCAAATAGGATTAGTTAGGGCTTCGGCGGGGTTACGGGGAAGAGGTTCAACAGCCGTAGCACTGAGGTTGAAAATTTGTTTTGGTTTTTAAATGTCGGACATGCTACGGGTGGTGATGGTGCGTTGTAGGGGAGGTGGTGAAGGAGGTGGTGTAGGTGTTGGGGATGGCGAATTGGATGTTGGTGTAGGGGGAGTGTTGGCAGTGGGTGTGGGTTGGGCCGAGGGAGAGGGAGGGTTGTCTTGAGGCTGGGCCGAAGGTGTGGATGGCGTAGGTGGTGCGGTGTGGGCCAAAGGTGGGCTGAGGGAAGTAGGATGGGTAGTATCGGCCGGTGGGGTGGTAATAGAAGTGGGGATGTGGGCTGTGGTGGTCGGGTTGGGTTGAATGTGTGGCCAAACAGAAGGGTGGGGGCCGACGGGGTCATTGAGGTCTAAGGAAGGCTGTTTGGGTAGGGTAGTGGAGAAAGGAAATATCTGTTCATTGAAAACAACATGTCTAGAAAGTATGATTTTTCTAGTTGATAAATCATAGCATTTGTACCCCCTATGATTGGTGGGGTACCCGAGAAAGACACACGGAGTAGAACGATTTTGGAGTTTGTTGATAGAAGTAGAGGGGAACAAAGGGTAGCATAGGCAACCAAAGACGCAAAGGTGAGAATAAGTAGGATATTTGTTATAGAGAAGAAAGGTAGGAGTGTGATTGTTTTTGATTTTATGAGGTAGAATATTAAGAAGATACGTAGTAGTTTGTAAGGCATGGTGCCAAAATGGAAGAGGAAGAGAAGCTTGTGAGAGTAAAGTGCGAATGACATTATTAATAGTACGTATTTTTCTTTCCGCTTTTCCATTTTGAGAAGAGGTGTGAGGACAAAAGAAGCGAAATTGCATACCGGTTTGAATGCAAAAATATGGAAAGCCTTATTATTGTATTCAGTATCATTATCACATTGAAAAGCTTTAACGGATCGTTCAAATTGAGTTGTTATTAAACGATGGAAATTTTTAAATATATTAAAGACTTGAGACTTATTTAGTAAGGGAAAAGTCCAAAGAAAATTAGTATAATCATCCAAAAGAAGCATATAATAATGGTGACCTCCCGAGCTTGTGACTGGGGAGATCCATAAGTCACTGTGAATTATATCAAACGGCATATGAGTAACAGATAAAGAATCATAAAATGTCAGTTTAATATGTTTCCTAAAAACGCAAGATTGACAAGAATGTCTAACAAAACCAGAATCAAACGAAACAAAATGCAATTTATTTAAAGCATTTAAACAGCTAGAGCCTGGGTGACCCAGACGCCTGTGCCAAACGACTTGAGATAAAGCTGCAAAATTGACGGGACTTGAAGACTTGGAAAACGAAGGAGATGTGAGTGGGTATAGAGCACCGGTACTGTCACATCGGATAATAGGAATCCGCGTCTGGTAATCCTTCACAAGAAAACCAAATTTGTCAAACTCAATAGCTACATCATTATCAGTTGTAATTCGACGAACAAATAAGAGGGTTTTAATTAGGTGTGGAGAGTATTGAATATTATTTAATTGTAAGGTGGGAACGGGTGTGTAAGTGTAAGGCCCCGTTCCCGGGCACCTCACAGCTGGTCGTCATCACACATAAAACGTGTATTTGATACAAACTAAATAGCATAACGCA
>BJCN01283909.1:0-13328 GCA_018326445.1 Flaveria brownii
TGATGAAGTGAGAATGTATTTCTTATGAATTCCGCTGCGTTATTTTACTTATTATATGTAAATTATAAATTGAAGTGCGGTGAATGACCAACTGTGAGGTACTCGGGAGCGGGGCCTTACAATATATATATATATACACACACACATATATATATATATATATATATATATATATATACATATATATATATATATATATTGTATTTTACCGACAGACCCAAAAAAACTGGAATGCAATCTTTTGATTTTAATTTACTTTTTTGCCTTCCCACGCAAAACCGGGACTTCCCCCGGATATCCAATAACAAATTTTCAACCTCACATTCGATGCAAGAAAGAAATGACGAAAAAAGAAACAAGTTCCGCCATTTTGTGAAATTTCAAAAAGTGTTAAAAAGAGGCGGGCAAAATGATACGAAAGATGCCCGAATTGTGGAAAAGATATGAAAGAAAAGTGTTATAAAGAGGCGGAACTGATCCAATTGAGTGCTATTAATCTTCAAGCCGAACGTCCTTACAAAAGAAAAGTTTTGTGTATCTTTAGGTGAAAGATGAAGTAAGGTTTTTGAAAGTAAAATATGGTCTTGACAATCTGACCTTAAAGAATCCTCAAGTTAGCATATCCCTTTTAGCTTGAAGTATTGTATACGGAGCCTTTTACTGTTTTACTTGTAGTTTATGTTAGAAAAATAAGCCAAGACCGTCGTCTTTAGCATTTGGACACTTTTTTCAAATAATCTATGCCTGATCTCGAGCCAAATTACAACCCATCAAAGACCGAATGGTTTATGTAAGTAAATATCTAAGTAGGAGAGATTTGATCACTTAACAAGCATATGATTTCATAGGTATTCACAATAGACAATTGAGCATATTATTCATACTTAATCCTGGTTATGATTCCATATATTTAGCTGTGTGAGTGCATCTTGTCAGAAGTGTGAATTTTTAAATGTTAATAATCTTGACTAAATAATCTATTGCTTGCTAGGATATCATTCTACATATGCTTAAAATGTTTACATTTGGATGAAATAATGTTTACTTGCGTATTTCCTGGAAGACATATTTTGTCATTTGATTTATTTGGTTTTTGGTTGAATTTATTTGTTTGTTTGTTTGTTTGTTTGTTTGTTTGTTTGGTAGAATTGTCATTTTAAGTTATTTTGCTTGAGGACAAGCAAAGTTTAAGTATGGGGATGTTTGATGTGCTCTAAATTATACATAAAATTCCTATCAAAAGGACATCAATTATTCCTTAATAACTTTCTTAAAATGATGATTATGTACTTACAATTGTTAAATTGTGTTTTCAATTGTTAAAAAAGGCAAGATGGACAAACAAGCGTATTTGATGAGAAATTAAAGAAATCCGAGCTTTGGAGTCCAAGCATGGGGTCGTGCCTCATAAAGCATGCCCCCTGACTTGCCTGAAACACAACCCGTGCTTAAATTGGCACACTCGCGTGTTTGGACATCTGACAGGACAAAAAGTACTGTCCCCCAAAAGGACGTGCCCACCTCAAACACGGGGCCGTGCCCCACCTCAAACACGGGGATGTGCCCAACCTCAAACATGGGTACGTGCCCCATTTAGGACGTGGTCATTCCCGACACTCTCTACGCGTACGAATCGACCAACTTTCGTAAGCATTGTACTAGCATGAGGACGTGCTTTAAAACTCCAGAAAATGTATAAATAGAGGCCTAATTTCACCATTTAGGCAAGCTTTTGGTAGGAGAATTACTCTCCTGAATTCTCTTAGGAATCAACACTTAAAGATCATTTGGAGGCTCGGGAGGTGCATATAACAAACACTTGGATGAAGCTCGGGATTGTCTAAACATCATACATTATGGATCACTAGTTTGATTGTTCCATTTCACCGATGATTTCATATCTATCTTATATGTTACTTATTGTTATGTTCAATCTCATTATGAGTTAAACTCTCATTATCATCCTAATTGGATGAAACTTATGTAATTGGTGATGAACTAATGGTATGATTGATATTATTTTAATGTTATCGTAATCTTGAGAAAACTTTTGATGGGTAGCATCTACATTTGAACGGGTAGTTATAAACTTGCGATTTGTAAATGTGAATGTCATGCAAGGTTGAAAAACGTGTAAAATAACTTTTATTTATGAAACCGGTCTTCATAATAACTCCATGGCTAATGAACTAGAAGTTGTTATTAGAAATCATATCACCTTAACTTTCTAATCATTTGTGGGTTCCCTTTTATTAGTCTGAGAAATCTACAGTAATTGTTATGGTTTTCTAAAATTAATGGTATGTTAGAAAGGAATCTGATCAACTCTCTTTTTAACATTAAGTTATGTGTTCAGAAATCATATGTAAAAAGGTTATAGGAGATTTACCTACATTACTAGTTGCTTTGATTTATTCAGTTTTGTAAGTTAATCTTGATGATGCCCTAGTCACTACGGAGCGGATAGACGAGAAATCATGTCGGCTCACATTTATAAACATTAACATGGTTACTTTAATAAATATCTTTAATCACACCACCAGTTCATCACAGTTACATAAAGTGTAATCTAATTAGGATGATAGCCTTTATTCCCTGGTTTTAAATACAAAAATTTCAACCTTAGTTTTTACTTTTTTTAATTATTATTTTTAAACCCTAAAAATCTTAATTACTTTAATGCAACTTATCATTTTCTCAATTGAAATCTAATCCGATAGTCAATCATTAAAGTTGTTGAGTAGGCTCTGTGTGTCCATGGATTTATAATCGGTTCTTACCATCACTATATTACCATACGACATGGACACTTGCCTTTTGTGTGTGTTGTTTGTACCAGTATAACTATTTAAAACTTAATCTATGAGAAAAACCTTTATCTAAATATATATACCTTTCACAGACATCAGTGGGACTTTCTCCCCTTTTTTGGTAGCATCACATTCTTGCATAGGTGAGCTAGAGGTTAGGTCCATGACATCCGCCGGTTCTTGTGGCCGTAGTTAAGTCCCCCTAAGTGGTCTCTCAGCTGACTTGCTCTTGAGATCAGAGACCTCAAGTTTCTAGTGATTGACCCTCTATTGTAAGGTAGCTACCTGAGATTCCAGGTGCCTGACCTTTGAGACTAAGTAGGTGCAGGTTTTACTCAGTTGATGCTCCTTTAGTTTCAGACTCCCCTCATCTTCATTAGAAGAATCACTAGGGGATGAGAGAATAGGACCAAAGTCTTCTTACTCATCACCAGCACTAAGTTCTTGGCTGGTGGATTCCCCTGCACCATGACAACTTTAGTTGAAGTGTCAATAGCCTGGGTTGCCATAGTTGAGGTCTTAAAGATGTAATCACTTACAGAAGTGAGAGCCTCTTCCATATGGACCTCCTGAACAAGTTCATGAAGATCCACGTCAGTTATGGGTGGATGATATGTGCTGGACATGGGTGAGTGAGGATCACTCATCTCTCCTTGAGTAGGGGTGGAGAAAAGAGACTCATGGTACTCACTGAATCCCATGTCTTAATTATCATAGTATTCAAGGTCCGGTATGGGTTGACTGAGTTCTAGAGGCTAGGAATGACCGCTTTCCCTTGAAGTTATTCACTAGAGTTTTAAGACTTTAAGTGAAGGCTTAAGGCTAGTGTTGGTATGGTGAGATCATCAGGCTGAGCATGAGGAACCTCAACACTGATCCTGGAAGTGATAGAAGTGGTTTGCTCTTCAGGAGAAGTGGGAGCTCTAGTGTCTACTTTCTCCTGCATGGGTGAGGATATGGGGGTCTGTACAACCTTAGTAGGTTATAAAGGGGTTTGTTTTTCTGTAGTTTGTGATGATTATTTGAGGCTTTGTGGGTGGTTCAGAAGTAGAAAGTGTGGGTTCAACACTAGCTGGTGCTGCTAGGTTGTCACCTTGAGCAATGAGTTCTAATATTTTTAGGACTAGGTCTATTTCTACCCCTGAGAAGCCCATAGTAGGCTTTCTCATTGTTTTGAAGATATCAGGCTTCATCTATCCCATTTTAAGAACATTACTTGTGCCCCTTAATTGTGAGCTCAGTTCATAGTTAACACTGTGTTGAACATATCTAGGGAACATGTAATATTCTAAGGAGTCTAAGTTTGCAAGAAAATTTGTATATACAAATTGAGAATACCTGAAATTGACAACTTGAACCATGCCATGGACTATATAAGAATAATTTTTTGAATTTGATCATACCACTACGCTTGTTTGATAAACAATGGATGACCACATGGAGGAGGTACTTCCACTAGGAGGAGACCTTCCCTTTTCTGAAGGTTCTTACTGAGTAATCACCTTTATAGCCCATCTGCCTAAAGGACTGGTTCATAGCAAATTTTGGGAAGGACAAGTCGCCTTCTTCATCATTCAGTCTTAGATGAGTGTTGATTGTGGTTGCTGTGATGAAAATTGTCCTCCCCTGCACTATCGCAGACAGTGGCTTCTCCCCATCCATTATCACCCCTTGGCAGGCCCTCCAAAACTCTAAAAGTTGATATTCATATAGTGGAGGATCTATGGTAAGGGAGGTGAAGTAGTTAGATAGCGTCAAGAACCGGAAAACATTTGAGAAACACGAATCTTTCTCAAATGACAACAGAGCAACCTGATTGTGTTGTCTATATAGATGCATGAAAAAAGTTGATTGGTTTCTTGGATCAGGGTGGGCCATATGTGAGTAGCTTTATGGTCAAGAAAGGTAAAAAGAGAGGCGGTTTATGGGTGAATTTAGGTTAGAGAGATTTGCAGATTAAGAAGAAAGTGAAAGAGTGGGAACTGTTGAAGGATAAACTTTGAAATAGATTTGAGACAAAGTTAAGGCAAAAGGATAAACTTTGAATTCGGGATGTCGATCCCTCTTCTGAAAAAATAGCCCAAAAAGTTAGTTTTCTTGGAAGTCGAAAATCTTCCAAAGTCAATTTTGACTTTGGAAGATATTCCTGAGATTTATGGAAATTTTGCTTCGGAAGAAAAATACTTAGACTATTTTTACTTCAGAGACATTTGGTTTCGTTAGAGACTAAAACAAAAAAGTTTTGTTCGCAAAGGAACAAACCTTCTGAGACTTAATTGATTTTGAAGAAAATTGTCTTTCAAAAACATATAAGTACTTAGAAGCATATTTAAGCTTCAAAAGATATCTTAGAATTTCTTGTGGAAGTAAACATCTTATAAGTAGTTATTTGTTTTGAAGACATAATGTACTTCCGAAGACAACTTAATGACTTCCGAGAGAAAATATGTTTAAAATTTCCAAAATTCTAAGGAATTTTATTTCAAAAGTTTCCTTCCATAGTAAATTGGGCTAATGTAGGTAATTATATAGACAACTTACGACACACATATTGAAAATAATCTTGAGTTTAGTTTAAGAAAAATCTACTCAACATTTATCATCTCAATAGCTAATACAAGATACTTAAATCTCTGTTCATCAAACCTTTATGAACAAATTAGCATACTGTTTTATTTGTATTAACTTTGACTAGTTTTACCAATCCCATTTCAAAATTATCTCTAATAAAATGATACTTGATGTTGATGTGTTTTGTCCTTGAGTGTTGCACATAATTCCTTGAGTGCTGCACAAATTATCTCTAGTTTTACCAATCCCATTTCAAAATTATCTCTAATCAAACGATACTTGATGTTGATGTGTTTTGTCATTGAGTGCTGCACATAATTCTCTATGTTAGTGATAACATTGTTGTTGCCTATGTGGTTTAGAGTCTCTTTGAAGTTGAATCCATAGTCCAGCATTTGATTCTTAATACAAAGCATTTGAGCACAGTAGCTAGCAACAACAATGTATTCAACTTTAGTAGTTGATGCAGACATATAGGATTGTTTCTTGCTTTGCCATTAGACTATCCTTCTACCAAGCAATTTTTATCCCTGGGATGTAGACTTTACAGTCAAATTGTAGTCACCATAGTCACTATCTGTATAAGCATATAAATTAAAGTCAAAATTCATTGCAAAAGGCCTAGTTTAGGAGCACTTTTGAGATATCTAAGAATCCTCTTTACAGCAACTAGGTGTGACATCTTAGGGTTGGCTTGATATCTTGCACTAATGCATGTAGCAAACATGATATCAGGGCAGCTAGCTGTAAGGTAGATAAGAGACCCAATCATAGCTCGAGAGATGTTCATCCATACACTCCCCCTCATGATCAGGTCTAAGGGAGTGGTTTCTTGCTATGGGTGTCTTTGTAACCTTGCATTCAATCATGTTAAATCTTGAATTCCTATAAAGAAATTGAATTTCCCCATGGCATGCATTTCAAATCTATTCTTTATTAGATTCTCAAAGTCTTTGTCGAGATTTGGATTAAGTGACCCAGAAATAATGTCATCTACATAAACATGAACCAGCATCAAGTCATTTCCTATTCCTTTGATGAATAGTGTTCTATCTATAGTACCCCTCTTGTAACCATACTAACAGAGATACTGAGATACTGTCTCATACCACTTCCTTGAGCCTAGTGTAGCCCATAAAGAGATTTATTAAGCTAGCAGACATAATCAGGATGATCTGGGTCTGCAAAGCCAGATGGTTGTTTGACATACACCTCCTCATTAATCACCCCATATAGAAAAGCACACTTGACATCAAATTGGTAGACCTTGTGTGAGGGTTGAAACTAGAGACTAGGGAAATCAAATAAATATGAAGATCAAGTTCAAGTATCAAGCAACAAGTTCAAGCAACCGCGTGACAACTTTCTTATCGTGTGACAACTTCTTGTTGCGTGAGAAGCTAGTGTTCGCGCGAGAACTAGAGTTTAGCATAAACTTGTGATTTGTAATGTAGTTAGTAAGCTTTTGATCATTTCCTAAATTTTGTACTCCTTGTAAACATTCCAATTCAGAGAGAAACACAAGTGAAGTTTATTTACTTATCCGTTATGTGTGATTGATTCTACTTCTTCTTTATCCATGGTTGTTTATATTCCGCATTCATATCATGAGATCGATTTTTGTTATTGTAACAATCCTTACGATTGGTATCAGAGCTTATTATGCTCTAGATCGATTGAAATGAAGATTGAAATAGAGTTTTGAAGAGTTCGTGACACTTGATTTGATTGATACTTGAAGATAGACTTGATTTCGGTTAAATTGAATCAATTTTGAAGATGATGGAGTCGTTAAGTTTGTTCATTGATAAATTGATGATGTTATTGAGCTTAAACAAGCTTATTTGAATCAATTAGAGACAATTAAGATCTAAATTAAACCTAAATCACTAATTGAACACTTGATTAATCTGAATGTAATCAATTTGGTGAAAAATTAAACCTAGAAATCTTTGAAATGGAAGAAATCAAACAAGCGAAAAGTTGTTAATTTGGTGTGAAAAGTTACTCTTTGCGCGAAAAGTGGAAGTTTCGCAAGAGTTGGTTTAAAAGTTTGTCACAAAAAGATCCATTCGTTTGACAACTTGGAGTAATCACAAAAATCAATTACAAAACTTTCTACGTGAAAATTTGGTGTATTACGCGCGAGAACTTTGAGTTTGATGATTTCATGAAGAATTTGATTTTAAGTTTAAGAACAATGGCTATTCTAAAGCACATCACTTCTACTTTCAATCTCGATAATGAGAATGGAACAAGTATAAAGCCACCTCGTCTGCTCAGCAAAGAAGATTATCCAGATTGGACATACAGGTTTGAGAACCATGTCATCTAAACTGAACCCCAGATGATGCTATCTATTAAGCAAGGTCCATACATCCTGATGTATAACAATGAGAAATGAGATTTGGTTCCTAAACCTAAGCATTTATGGGATGAGGAGGACATGAAAAAGAAGGACCTTGATGTAAAAGCTTATGCTGCTATCACCACACAACTTAGAACTGAGATAGCATAAAAGTTTAAAGACTTTACAAAGGCTAGGATTTGTGGGATGCCTTGGAAGAACAAATCATGGGCAACAAAGACATGAGAGAGTGAGAGAGAGAGCAAAAAAGACATGCTGAACCAAGAGCTTCATATGTTTAATCATATACTTGGTGAAACCTTAAAGGCTCAGATGTCTAGATTTATGAAGCTAATCACAAAAATGAAGAGTGCAGGAATCATCTTGGAGAACATAGCAGTTAACAAAAACCTGTTAAATTCTCTACCATATAGCTTGAACAACAATTGCACTACTATCAAGATAACCAAGGACTTGTTCACCTTGGCACTTAGTGATCTCATCTCGACCATTAAATCCTATGATATGGATGATAAGCAAAGGGCTGCAAACTATATCAACACTATGGGAGCTGAAGCATCAACACCGTATGCCAAAATGGCTAGTAATACTAATTACTATGTCAGCTACTCTCAACAGTGTCAACAACAACAAAAGTCAGCACCTTCTGCTCATCCAACTATCAAGGATCAAATTTTGCCCCAATCCTTGCTTCAATATCAAGCTACTAATCAAAAACGGTATGTTCAACCTCAAATCCAATGTCAAACTCAAACCTACCCTCAGATTCAAGCTGCTCAACCACCACAACAAGCTTTTGTTTTAAATTCTCAACCCACTAAGCAGACCATTCAGGTAGTTGAAGAGCACATTACTCTATTCACTACTTTTATGAACAACTATGAAGCATTCTCTGCTAGAAGATATAATGTGCCAAACATTTGGTTGATGACTTATAGCAAGTTCATCCTGATGATGTAGAAGAGAATGATATTAAGTATCAAATGGCTATGGTGGTATACAGAGCCAAAAACTTTACAAGGAGAACTGGTAGAAAAGTGTTTGGTATGAACAAAACCAGCAAGATACGTTTGACAAGTCCAGTTTAAGATGCTACTACTGTGACAGACCTGGTCACTTTGCAGAGAATATACAGAACCCAGGAAAAACCAAATTGATCATTGAAAGAAGATGGTGATAGTGGAGGTGGAAACAAAAACTGATCAAGCCAGTTCATCCAATAACAAAGCCTTGGTATCTCAGACTAATGAGGAATATGATTGGTTAAACTAAATGGAAATCCTTGCAATAAGCTGCCTATTGCACTGTTGGTTGTGATCCAACCAGTTGAAGAGCATGTTAAAGACAACTTATTTATAGAGTTTATGTCTGATGATCTGTTGAATGGTGTGTTTGCTAAGGAAGAGAGGATTGAAGCTGAGATAGCTGAGAAAGTGGAGAAAGAACAGGCGGAATAGGTGAAATATGAAGCACTGCTAGAAAGTTATGAAATAGCTGTTCAGTTTACTCCAGCTCAATCTGAAAGCAAGGAAGAAAAGACAGTTGAGTTCACTCTAGTCAACATTGAAGAAGTCAAAGAAAAGGATGTTATGTTGACTCCAGCTGAGGAAGAACATAAAACCATAGGTGTTGAGACTACTCCAGCATCTGCTTATGTTAACTAAGTCAATGCTATTGAGATTACTCCAGCATTAAAAGCAGAAATGATTATTGAAAAGGCCTTCAGGAGAATGTTGTCCATGAAGAGACAAAGAAGAAAGCTAAAACTAAGGAGGTATATAATAATCTTTGTTCTAGTCATTGCATTGAAAAGATACAAAGATACAGAGTTCACAACAAGCGTTTGATTTTAGAAGTTGAGAAACTTCAATATCAAGCTCGTGAATATAAAACTAATGACAAAATTTTCAAAGAGAAGAAAGATGGCTTAAACAAATTAATTTATCAGTCAACATTGAATCTTTATGATAAAGAATCTAACATAAACAATTTGACAAATCGTAACAATGAACTTTCTTTGAAAATTAATAAACTAAACAATGAACTCTTATCTTCAAAACTGATTGTTGAAGAATTTGAATTATCTTCAAATATGGTTGAGGGTATAATCAAGTCTCAAATTACACAGAAAATTAGTAGTGGTAAAGGAGGAGTTGGTTATTCTAACATGGCACCACCAGTTAATCATTATTATACTACTTTGCCTTCATCAATTAATATTTACAATTAAGAGACATATGGATTAGGTTTTCAACCAAAGTCTGACTTAACATATTCAGTCAATGTTCCTTTGACTGTTGACCCTATCGTAAAAACTAAAATTAAAATTCCCCATGATAATTCTTTTGCAGAAAGTGTGAAGATGGACGAGTTGGTTAAAGAATGGGAATGTGATGATGAAATAGATTTTAAAAAAACAAAAATTGTAATGAAAAGTCATCTTGTAATTTATCATTAGTGATTAGTGAAAGTTCTGAAGTTTCTAGTACTACAAATGATTGTTTCAAATTGTCAAACAAGGAAAATAAAATGAAATCAAAAATAGATTTCAAGATCAATGAAAGAAAAGGAGTTACAACCTCTATATCTGACTTGAAAACTGATTTCAAGAATAGATTTGTTTTAGAAGGCAACATTGATAAAGGAGATTATATTTTTAAAGAAAAAAATGCAAGTTTCATTAAAAATAAATCTCCTATTGTTGCCAACCATATGAAACAAGATGTGTGTAGATCAAGTACAAAAGAAGCCGGTCCTACTCCAGTATCTTTAATAGCATTAAAAGAGACTCAATCTCTCAGGACAAACTCCAATGAAAAGGAAAAACTAGACTGTTAAAGAATCAATAGGCCAAAGACATACTAAAGCCAGATTCTATGATAACTATGGAAGTTATCATCAACAATTTGAGAAATCAACTCGAGAGCAAAACGTGTATCAAAGTAAATGATGTTATATGTGTGGAAAGCCAAATCACATGGCTAGAACTTGTCATCATTAGCAATTGACAAGTAAACAAAGGTTTCACAATTCTATTGCAAATAATAGAAAACAATTCTTTCTTAATGCAAAATTTAAAATAAATTTGAATCATTCATACTCTTTTACTACTAAAAGAAATAATCAAACAAACACAACTTTGCAAAAAGAAAATACAAACAAGAAACCATTACCTGTCAATAATGACAATTCATCTTCCACACAAAGTACTTTCAAGAAATTGGTTACTAGTCTGATTAAACTAATTCAAAAATGGAAAGTTAAAGAAAAAGAATCTACACCTGATATTATTGAAGATTACATCTTCAATGATAAAAGAGATATGATATTGAAATCTATGTCATATTTAGATGAAAATGGTGTACTCAAGTCGACCATGGCTTGGGTTCCAAAAAATGAATAAATGATTCATTTGTGCAGGAAAATCCAAGACCCAGCATCAACAGTGATTGGCACGTTGACAGTGGATGTTCAAGGCACATGACTGGTAATATATCTCTATTAAACAACATTAAACTGGAGACAAAGGTCGTAAGATTACAAAGAAATGTACAGTGTCAAATGGTGTGTTAAGCTTTGAAGATGTCAATTTTGTAGAGGAACTAAAACGTAACTTGTTAAGTGTCTCTCAAATTTGTCACAAACAATATTCAACACATTTCACTGATAAAGAATGTCTCATTCTAAAACTTAGATTTGTATTTCCCGATGAATGGATTTTATTAATAACTTCAAGAGATAAAGACACGTATTTACTTGTTATGAATAGATCTCATTCATTTGTAATTGCATCATGTTTGTTGTCTAAAGCCTCGGAAAGTGATTAATTGTTATGGCATTGTCATATTGGTCATGTAAATATTAAAAATATGAACAAGTTGGTGACAGGAAATCATGTTGTTGGCCTACCATTAAAAGAATTTCAACTAACTGAACATTGTTTGTCATGTTCAAAAGGCAAACAACATAAACTTCCTCATAAACTAGTTGCTCATACAAAAATTGACTATATACATCAACTATTACATATGGATTTATTTGGTCCAGGTAGTGTTTTGAGTTTAGACATCGTGCATATTGTTTAGTCATTACTGATGATTTCTCTAAACTTACATGGGTTTTCTTCTTAGCAACCAAAGATGAGACACCTTATTTGCTGATAAAATTCATGACACTTGTGGAGAATCAGACTGACAAAACAATTAACTGCATTCGAAGTGACAATGGAACCAAATTCTAGAATCACACATTAAATGAATTCTGTGATTCAAAGGGAATAGCTAGGCAATTCAGTTTTGCAGGAACTCCCCAACAAAATGGAGTTGTTGAAGGATATAACAAAACTTTAACTGAAGCTACCAGAACAATGTTATCAGCTGCCAAATTATCATCATTCTTTTAGGCTGAAGCTGTTAACACTGCCTGTTATGTTCAGAATCATGTGTTAATCAATAAACAACATAACATGACTCCTTATGAAATCTTTTTCAAACATAAACCCATATTCAAATATTTCAATACTTTTGGATGTTGTTGTACTTTATTAAACAAGTCGGATTCAAAGTCAAAATTTGATGAAAAAGCTGATGAATGTTATTTTGTTGGATATTCAGCCAACAAGGTAGCATATTGGGTTTATAATGAAAGATCTAAACAAATAATTGAGTCATTTAATATTGATTGGCATGAGAATAACAAAACGGATGCAGGTTCTGCACCTTCATAGGTGTATGATTATGCTTCACTATTTGAAACATTTAATCGATATTCTGTTGTTTCTACAGCTACTATAACTTTGACATCCTTAATTCAAGATATTTTTACTGATGATATTAGATCCATTTTATCTCAAGAAAAGGGAATATCTTTAGATATACCTTCTTCTATACCTAATATAGCTGTTCCTTAGGTTTTTGAATCTGACATGTCTCAGACTGATCCTGATGTTGAGCAAGCTTTATAAGTTTTTGATTAGAGTTGTTCTTCTACACAAGTTGATCCAATTGATATCATTTAAGTTCCATTTGATGATTTATCTATTAATAATGATAATCATCAGACGGGTGACATTGTTTATCAACCAAAAGGAGGGAACAATGTTGAAGAACCAGTGAGTCACGTGTCTAATCTAGATGAAGTTATCTCAAAAGTTGTCATTCCTTCACTGAGAATACATAAGGACCATCCAAATGAAGCTATTATTGGTCCATTATCATAGGGAGTTCAAACTCAAAGTCATTATGGAGCAATAAATACATGCTTGTACTCATGTTTTATTTCTCAAATAGTGCCAAAGAATGTTTGAAATGGCATTGATAGAAATACAGTTGGGTAGAGGCCATGCAAGACAAGTTGATGCAATTCAAGAAGCTAAATGTATAGAATCTATGTGAACTACCAAAGGGTGAGTGAAGATCAAGTATAGGTTGGACTCACCTTAGATTGGTATTTGTTTACATTTCTATGTAATAGGATTTATGTTAGATTACTTTTATAAGTTGTTTAATTTATTTATCTATTTTTGTAGTATAGCGAAACTGTGAGCGAAACTGTAGTTTCACTCACAGTCAGCTGTAAGT